>BRDA01044587.1:0-20088 GCA_036984385.1 Crenuchus spilurus
GAGAGACAGAGAGAGAGAGAGAGAGAGAGAGAGAGAGAGAGAGAGAGAAAGAGAGAGAAAGAGAGCAAACAGAAGTTAACCGTTTTCAGTTTATTTAGTGGTTCAGAAGTCACTCTCACTTTGCTAATAAACACATAAACCTGATATTTCCTTAAGATCTTAGTGTCCAACATGAACCCACAGTTCACAATCATCCATGAGCAGTTTCCTTTAGCCACACATATCATCAGCCATTAGATTCAACTTTTTGCCAATGTCATTGAACACGATAAAATTTAACCCATCCGTGCAGTGAAACTCACACACTAGTGAACACACTAGGCTGTGAGAACATGTGCCCCTAGCAGTGGGCAGCCCTTTGCACAGTGCCTGGGGAGCAGTTGGGGGTTAAGTGCCCAGCTCAGGGGCACTTCAGTCATGACCTGCCTGGAGACTGAACCGGCAACCTTCTGGTCACAAGACCACCAGACCATGACTGCCCTCATTAGCTTCGAAGGGTGTAAGAAAATATTGATATATTTGAGTATCGCAATACAGGTAGTCACCGGGTTACGTCATCCCCGAGTTACGATGTTTTGTGGTTACGACACTTCTCCCATTTACTGTATAAAGCCTTGTTTCATGTTTGGTGTGCGCGGTGGAAGAATACACGGCTCCGCGGCTGTTTAATTTCATTATTAAACGTATTTTATATGTGTTTTTTGATAATTACTGTGTTAGGATAGGGGTTAGGATAGGATAAGTGCTTACAGTATGTTATTTATGTACAGTCTGTACGTATGTTCTGACTTACACGAAATTCGGTTTACGACGCGACGTAGGAACGGATCAGTGTTGTAAATCGAAGACTACCTGTATTATGTTTTGTGATACTGCATTGAAACGCAAACAAGATACAGTCATGAACAAGCCATTAAACAAGCCATTAAGATGCCTGAAGACCCAAACAGAGGACATAATGTTCTGATGAAACATAATAATAATAATAATAATAATAATAATAATGACAATAATGACAATAATAATAGCATAAATTGTTAATTGTTAATTGATAGTTTGCAAAGATGTATGGCTTCAGATTCAATATATTCTTCCATGCCTATGCAAGCAAGTAGTGTAAGGTCCATCACTAACATTAACATTAAAAAGCCTAGATGACTTAACGTTACCACCTGTGGCTGAATTCTAAATTTCTGCATTCTAAACCATTTTCCTAAAATTAGATTTTAAACAGTACAACACAGTATTGCTTATAATATTATAATGTTATATTTTTATATTATATATATATATATATAAAATATAAAATTATAATATTACATTGCAATACTGTATATTAAATTGTTACCCCTGTATTATGATAAATATGATATCGCCAGGTTCTTGTCAACACACAGCCCGACTAGGAATGCAATGTTCTATACCAGGACATTTGTCTAACAGGACACAACAGAGCTAGACGCAATAGCAAGATTGTTACCAAGTATAATATAAACACAATATGATGACACCCAGCGCATACACCCACCCAGCACACACAGACTGCAGCCACACCCTCTCTGTGTCTTTTGTTTAATGAGTTGTTGAGTAGTGAGTCAGTGGCTTAAGCCGTTTACACTTCCCACAGTCTGAGCGCATGAAGCACTGCAGTATCTGCAGCAGAAGGGCTATGACATGAATGGACACAAAGCAAATCACTTGAGTTTGCAGTGGTTTATGTAAACATTTACGACACTGCAGTACTGACTGCAGTTGTAGAAACTTCTTCTGAAGTGCAGCCTCATTAGCTCAACTGAAACATGAAATTAAGTGTATCTGAGCACCAATAACATCAAAGAAACAGCCTTAATTTAAAAAATAAACTACAGTAAACTTTTTTCTAAATGACCCACAAATTACCAACCGCAGACTGGTACTGTAGCATAGGGTTGTAGTTGGCAGCGGTTATAACACCTGCACAACAAAACATGCAAATCCACTGAAGCTAAGCAGGTTTGGGTGTGGTTATTATTGGATGTGAGACCTCAAAGAAAAACCTTGCATGGCTTTTGAAAGTGTTTTTTTGTGGGGATAAGAGGAGAGCTATTCCTGTGTTCTGTGTAGACCACAATGCCCTGTTTATATACTGTTTAAAGGGCTCTGTCATTCAGGTGAACCATAAAAAAGCTCCCTGAGCCTTTCCTCTAAATGAGTAGAGGTATTACCCAAATGTTCTTGTTAAATTTCCTTCTCTTTATCATCCCCATCATCAAAACCTAGCTTAGTCTTTTGTCACTTCTCTGCCTGTTTGCTAATATATGGTTCTGGTGCAGAATGGTTGCCATCACATCATCCAGGTGGATGCAGACCATTGGTGGTGGTTGAGGTGATTCTCTAATGTATGTCTGGAGAAGTGTTTTTAAATTTAGCTGTAAATATGATGTGTAAGGGCAGGAACATTTGAAAACAGAGCTACCATCAAAGCAAAACGATTAAACATCAGCCAAGACTTATGCTGTGAACTTTAGAAACTTTTTTCAATCCAGCGTCATCAGTCATGTTGAAGACAGGAATGAACATGACAAAAACCTGAGAGCTGCGGCCAGATTCGCTTAGTATAGCTGAGATTATGGTTACAGCCAAAACTGCTTACCCTCACACTACATAGTATGCACAAATAGTACATTACCAGTAGTAAACATGAAGTTTAGTATCCTCACAATAGTAGTATGTAGTTTTGGGTGCAGCTTATGACTTCTTGGTATGTAAAACAAATAATGCATGTTTAATTGAGACAGAATTGGATTACATGGAATTACATTACATTACATTACATTACATTACATTGCATTTAGCGGACGCTTTTATCCAAAGCGACTTACAATAGTGGGAAAGTACAGATGCAAAAAAAATAATACTAGAGTTGTACTAGTACTAGTATACTAGAATTAACATTTGGATATCGAGTGCTGAGTGCATATCAGTACTCATGGGGAGT
The DNA here is from genome assembly GCA_036984385.1 of Crenuchus spilurus. NCBI lineage: Eukaryota > Metazoa > Chordata > Actinopteri > Characiformes > Crenuchidae > Crenuchus > Crenuchus spilurus. The sequence continues at coordinate 2,978 of BRDA01044587.1, forward strand.
ATTTGGGATCACTAGAGCAGGTGCTCTTTGAAGAGCTCGGTTTTTAAGAGTTTCTTGAACCCAGTGAGGGACACCTCTGCTCTAGTGGTGGTAGGCAGCTTGTTCCACCATCTGGGAACTACTGAGGAGAACAGTCTGGATTGCTTTGTGTGAATGTTAGGCAAAGCAAGGCGTTCAGTGGAGGAGCACAGCAACCGGGCAGGGACATAAGCTTTTAAGAGCGAGTGAAGATAAGGGGGAGCCTGCTCTGTCATCACCTTATAGGTGATCATGCAGGCTTTGTGTTTGATCTGGGCAGCAATCGGAAGCCAGTGTAGCTCAATGAGCAGTGGGGTGACATGTGCCCGTTTTGGATAGTTAAAAACCAGACGTGCTGCTGCATTCTGGACCATCTGTAGTGGTTTAATAGTGCAGGCTGGGAGGCCTGTTAGCACAGCATTGCAGTAATCGAGGCGTGAGATAACCACAGCTTGTACCAAGAGCTGAGTGGCATGTTGCATTAGGAACGGTCTGATTTGTCTGATATTATAATATATATAATATATTTGTCTGATATTTTGTATACATTTCTGTAGACACAAGAGTGAGAAACTTTTATCACACTCTTACTGAGTATGTTATTGTTTTCTTGCATCAGTAAGAGCTAAAGGAATTTAAAAAGATAAGGACAGAAACTGGCTACAGTATTTAATTGGGCTGTTCCCCTAATTAATACCCATACAGTATCAGTCACAAGTTTGGACACCTGGACATTCAGTGGTTTTTCATGATTTAAAAAAGTTCTACATTGTAGATTAAGACTAAAGTCATCCAAACTATGAGTAAACACATCTGTAATTATTTATTAAACAAACATTAAACAAACCAGAACATGTTTATATTTTACATTCTTCACAGTAGCACCTCTTGTTTATATGCAGCTTTCTTGGCATTTTCTCAGTCAGCTTTATGAGGTAGTCACCTGGAATGACTTTCAGTTAACAGCTGTGTCTTGTCAAGAGTTCATGACTTGCATTTCTTGCCTCTTAATGTGTTTGAGACATCAGTTGTGTGTCTACTTTGAATCTAAAACATGTTTTGGTTTGTTTAACACTTTTAAGTTTACTACATGATTCCTTATGTGTTCCTTCATAGTCTGGATGACTTCAGTGTTCATTTACAATGTAGGAAAAAAATAAAAAAAATAATGAGACAAATTTTGTGAACTTTCATTCTGACCTTGCAGCAGCATGTGCACATCATCGATATCCAGAGGGCCCTTTGCATCCTCATGAGGAACATCAGGATCCCCTCCTGATGCCATCACTCCTCACTATGGGGCAATCAGTCCTTAAAGGCCCTGCAGCATGATGAGGTGAATACTACAAAAGACATAAAATATTCATCAATATAAAATGTTATGGCACCATTACAACATAATACATACCTACGCAAGCAGAGTCTATGTGTTTTATTTACACAACATAAAGAAGAAAAACTTTAAACGACTCTCCTACAAATGTTAGGTTTGTAAATGAAGAACTGTTGTACCTTCATCAGGAAATGCACAGTTATCTGGCTGTGTGTTTTATTACTCCCTGCTCTCTTTTAATAATTACCAAAGAAGGAAAGTCCCCTAACTGCTCAAATGAACGACAGTGACATTAACGAGGCCTCTGAGTGTAGGTAACATCTTGTTTTGACCTATTTTTAAAGCATAATTTGAATCAGTACTTGTCTGTTATCATTTCTGGGTCATTATGCTAAATGAATCACAGTGCATGAGTTCTGTCAATCATGTGATACAAATCATGGAAATTCAATTAGTTTTACATGCACCATTGTGATTTCCACATACACTTCTGATCGGACTAAATCTTAAAATAAGTCATTTTAGTGTTTTCTTGTGAAATGTGTGCTAAGATACTTGGCAAAAACTGACTAATACAAGTTTCCACAGAACATAAAACAAGTCATACGGATCAACAGTAAAACAAAAGCGAGTTTGAAATATCATTTTAAGTGAATTAATATAAAATATTACTTTTTTTCACTCGATTTTCTCCCCAATGTGTTTTGCAGCCATTTGACCCACCCATTTGTTGACTCTCCCCATCACTTGTAATCAGTGGTGGACAGTAACAAAGTACATTTACTTGAGTACTGTACTTAAGTACATTTTTTGAGTATTTTTACTTTACTTGAGTATTAATTTTTTGGTGAACTTATGACTTTCACTCCACTACATTTCAAAAACAAATATTGTACTTTCAACTCGTTACTTGTTCCTTTTGGATCAACGTTAAGGTTGAGCAAACAAGTATCCAGTATGGATAAAGCATTGTTGATGAGTAACATGCAAGGTACAAGTATAACTCATCAACATCCGTGCTCGTGCTGAAGGAAAATTCCCAATCTGTGATTGGCCAGTCGGAGAGAACACAGCCAATTTTTGCTCTCTCAGGCCCTGGTTGTTGATGGCAAGGAACATGATTGGAATTCAAACTCACAATCCTCAGATCATAGTGACAGTACCTTAGTCCACTAAGCCATTCAGGGTCATTAAATATGACTTTTACCTTTTCAAATTAAATTATGAAATCATAATATTCACATTTTTATGTGGCTCTGTAGAAGAATACTGAAGCTACTATGAATCTAGTTATCAGATGAATGAGTAAATAGCTAATTTAAGCAAAGTTTTTGGTGAATACATTTCAACAATCCTTCATAATTCACATAATAAAAGTGATGACCATGTCAGAAGGCTGTGGCTGACAAGGATTGGACACAGTGGGATTAGAAAAAATGTGACTTTTCTTAAACAACTCAAACAAGACTTGAAGGCTTCGACTTGAACAAAACAAATGTTGCAACTCAGATTTAAGCAGGAAGATGACACAAACCATAATGAGCATGACAAAACACTATGGTGACAATATAACTCACAAGATAACAATACATAGATAGACATGCAGTGACCAACAAGACTGTGAAACATGAGGAGACCTACAGTATAAAGCACACTTAATTAAAACATGAAAGAGTGCTGAGTTGACACGTGTTTGCAATGAGACGGGACGTGACATGACGTGGCTGGGGGTGTGGACAAGACATGATGTGAGTACACAGACACCACAGGGAGACTTGTAAACACACACAGAACATGTGATCGAGACATTCACGAGGCAGGGGGCGTGGACAGGGACACAACAGGGACACATCCATTTTGAACCACAAAGTAGTTCTTTGCCCTGTGGAAGCCTATCAGATGTGATTTTGAGTCAAATATTGCTTTACAAACGTATATCTCACATAACAAGGTTAACTCAGGAAAAGGTATGTCATTTATTAACAATAACAAGAGATCAGGTACAGCGTGGTGTTACACAATACATTTTTCCTTAAAAGACACATACATACATATGTATATTTGGAAATATTTCATGTTAGCTAAGAAGAGAAAGTGTTTGAAAAGTATCTGTATAAGAGTAAGTCCTGTGTTTATTCTCATGAAAGATCAGAACACCTTTACTGCAGAGTTGAATTAGGTGTAAATATGTACAACACAGAGGCTCTGTTTGAAACAGCCACACAAAGACTCCATTGAGTGCTTGATGAGGGTTCTTGTAATTTGGGAAAGCTTATAGACTGTAATTGCTACATTAGTGATGAAGCACTAAATAGTTTGCTGAAATGGGAGCACTTTGTATACCTCAGTTGTGATGGGCTGTGAAGAACATGGAGTCAGCACCAGTGTTGGCAGCCTCTAGAGAGGCTTAATACCTTCTGTTCCATTTGTACAAACTGGTTCTTGTATAGGAACTTTTGTTTGCATTTCCACTAAGTGCAGAAACATGCATACATGCATGAGTAAACACACTACAAGCAGTTTACAGAGGGTTACTCACACACATGCTTACATGGTAATGCTGCTAGAGACACACACCTCTTTGTATGACCTCTTTGTGTAACATACACACATCTCTGTGGCCTGTTGTTAGTTGCCACCATACACTGTATATTAGGGAACTTACATTAGGAGCCTATGTGAAACAATTAAACATCCATAATAAACATTAAACATGAGCCACCATTATCATCTAATGGATTACCACAAGATTGAGTGGATGGATGGATGGATGGATGGATGGATGGATGGATGGATTGATGGATAGATAGATATTTTTATTTTTGTCCTTGCACTGTGAAGTGTCCTTGGGTTTGAGAACGGCGCTATATAAGTTCAACTTATCATATTATTACTACAATTACCTGTATCACTAAAACTAATGCAATTTTTGTTGGTTCATCCATCCTGACACTTTCACACAGAAGCTGGCGTTTCAGTGATGTAAAAATAATAATAAAAAGTAAAACTGAAGAGCGTGTGACAGTGATGAAAACATGATCACTTATTCTCACTCATTTAGAGATGTAAAGCAGTGTGGGCTGATATTTTATTACACCAGTCATTGCCAAACCATCACGGAAAGCTCTAGCAGATGAAGAGGGAAACCTGGCCAGGCTGAATGACTCTAACCTCAGTGCCAGCACCATGACATCAGGAGGGAAAAACTGCTAAAGGTGACATTCAGTCCTTCAGCTCTCATAACCTGCAGACCACGTACTCTCTCACATGCACGTGCAAAAGAGCAGGCACAGAGACAGTGAGATGTTGGGGGCGGGGCTTGTGTGATCTGAAAATAGGTTGGACTGATCTGCCACATAGATTCTGAGTGGCAGGCTACACTTGCTGTGTGTGTGTTTGTTATGAATCTGGATCACCTTCATTTAGCCTAATTCCGTTTAGCTAGCTTGTAGGGCATATTATTATTATCCTTTGAATTTGCTTGTACATGTACAGCTTTTTAAGCTCATCTTTGAAAAGCCTTTCTGAGTTGGAACCTCTTTAAAAGTTGGATGAATTGTATGATAAATAATGAAATTGTTATGATAAAAACTAAAATACCCTTTGGGGGATGTTACAGACACTGTATATCCTGTGACCCAGAACAATGACACACTCTCACTCTCTAGATCACTTAAAAAGGTCCCTTATTACCATTTTTAAGTCTATAATCTACTGATAAAGTTAACTCGAATGGTCTAGAAATCATTTTCCAGCTACACTCTTAAAAGAGATGGTTCTTCAAAGACTCTTTAGTAAATGATATGGTTCTATATAGAACAATGAACGCTCATAATAAACCCAAAGGGTTATTTGCATGATGAAACTTCAGATTGATGAGGATGTGCTGTAGATGGTTCTATATAGAAAAATTTGGAAATGGTTCTATAAAGCACAAACAGGGTTCCTCTATTATAACAAGCTTGACAGCGTAACTACAACAAACCCCTTTTGGGGGCTATGTAGAACCATTTTCAAAAAGGTTCTGTATGGAACCATCATCAACGCTTTCCCAATCAATCTGAAGAACCCTTTACCCATGGAAAGAACCCTTTATCAATGCAAAGGGTGTTCATGGTTCTATCCATTTTCTTTACTAAAGAACCCATAAAGAACCATCTTTTTAAAAAGTGTACAGAATGAATGTTCCTGTAAAGGACAAACCCGAAAGGCTTAGTTTTAGGAACTCAAAGTACACCAACATTTACTGAGGCATAAAACAACAGAAATGGTCCAAAAACATGTAAAATAAAGTACATCTAACTGCCAGTTCTGAAGGTTGTTATCACTAATGTGAAAATGATAATCAGCCATCTGCCAGCTGCTGTGTAAATCATGCAGCTTCTTCTAAAATTTTTCAGCTGTGCATCAACACTATTTAGTGCTTTTGTACTGGGCATGAAGTGGCACTATATCACATCGCTGGTTAGGAGGTATGATGTGGTTATTACTGTTTGAAGGATACAGTTTCTTCAGTCCTTTTTGCATTAAATCAGAAGCAGACTGTATTACAGAGACACCTGATTACAGTCCAACAGTTATGAGTGATCAATGTGATATTTGATCAAGATTGTGATGAATGACATCACAGTGCTTTTTTGAGCATATAGTGTATATTCTGAGTACTTAAAGATAAATAAGTCAGTGTGTTTCTTGACAAGAGAGCAGCTTATTATTCTCATGATTCAATTTAGTATAGTATTATTATATAGTATAGTTTTGAAAAGGGCACTACCGGTGAATTTCGTCTGTTCCAGAGTATCAAGAAAATTATATTTTGGTACAGATGTTGTATTGTGAAAAAATATTAGAATCTTATATTTTTGCCACGTTGCCAGGGTGATGTATTCAGATATCAGCGATGATTAAAAACTACAGTGATGATGTTTCAAAGGTGATAAATACCATTTTGGGAAATAGAACTAGTGGAGGACTACAGATCATAATTTTAATGCAACACAGTTTACCAAATAACATTTAATAATAAGTACGTATAATAATTTATTTATTATTTTAGTGCTAAACAGTAGGATAACATGGGGTCTATGTCTATTATCTATATAAACCATTAGATGACAGTAGAGGACTGTCTCCGTCTCACATTGAGACTTGGAAAATGATCTATTATATTGTTCTCTGTAGAAAAGAACATCAGGAGTTTGTGTTGTTTTGCAGATGTCTTCTACACTTCTTCAAGGGTTCTTTACTAAAGAAAATGGTCATATGGTATAGGACCATTAACACTCCAATACCCCAAAAGGGTTCTTCGCATGGTGAAAGGGTTCTTCAGGTTGATGAGGAATGTGTTGTAGATGCTTCTATACAGAACCTTTCTGAAAATTGTTATCTATAGCACCAAAAAGGGTTCCTCTCTTTTTATACGTTTGACATCATAATGATGCTAGAAGCCTTTTTGGGGCTATAGAACCTTTTTCTAAAAGGTTCTGTATAGAATAATCTACAACACATTCCTCATCAATGTCATCTCTTTCACCATGCAAAGAACTCTTTGGGTTCATTGAGTGTTCATGGTTCTATTTACAGTAGAACCATTTTCTTTACCAAAGAACCCTTGAAGAACCTCTTCTTTTAGAGTGTAGAGATCACACACATTTACACTAATATACTAGTGACACTAATAACTTCACTACTACACAGTGGTAAAATTTTTCAAAGCAAGATCAGACCAAACTCGGCAAGGTGCAGCTGGCCCAGTGTTTGGGTGGGGAAGACACTGATTATCTTGCTACAAAAGAAACATTAGTCATTCAAACGACTGGGAAGGGCCTGTTTCTGCACATGCAGACTTGTAGAAGAATAATTAGAAAATACATAGATTGCACAATCGCCTCTGGATCTGCTACACAGACTTAACTTTTTCTTTTCTTCTTAGCACCTGATCAGTCTTAATAACCTGAAAGCCAAAGACTACATTACTTATCATACACAAACAGATAGTACCAGCCAAAGTGCACACAGATAACTTCTAACAAAGACTGATCGCAATTAGAGCTGCAACAAGAATTGAAAGTATTGAAATGACTCTGGTATTGTGAGAACCCTAATCACAACAACTACATGTAAATAATCAACAGGTTGGGCTTGTACACAAACCTTCTATGATTCATGCTTCTATATAGAACCATGAATCTGTGGTGAAAGGGTTCTTCAGATGGTGAGGAATGAGCTTTACAGAACCTAGTTTACAGAACTAAAAGGCTTACTCTATTATTATAAGCTTGACATCAAAGCAATAGCAGAACCTTTTTGTTGGCTTTATAGAACCACGTACACTCACAGAACTCTTTCTTCTTTTTGTGGTGAAAGGGTTCTTCACATTGATGAGGGATGTGCTGTGGATGGTTATATACAGAACCTTTCTGACAATGGTTCTACATAACACCAAAAAGGGCTCCTTTCTTATTACAAGCTTGACACCATAATGATAGCAGAACCATTGTTAGGGTTATACAGAACAATTCCCGAATTGTTCTGTAAAGCACATTTCTCATCAATCTGAAGAACCTTTTGCCTATGAAAAGAAACCCTTGAGTGCTCGTGGTTCTATACAGAACCCTTTTCTTTATAAAAGAACCCTTGAAGAACCATCACTTGTAAGAGTAGGATTAAATAACATAAACACCAGCCCTCAATTATCACTGAGGTTCTGCATCAGCACTGCCTTATAGCATCTCCTGCATGACCAGCTTGGTCCAGAAGTTCAGCACCAAGAACTGTTTTCATTTCAGCAGCTGAACTGCACTGAAGGCATACAAGGTTACATCAGGCCACGCCCCCACCTTACTGAAGTTGTCTGTAAGCCTAGGAGACATGTTTTGTTTTCTTTTAGCTTTTGAGAAATATCCATTCAGGATGAACTACATGATGCACTAAACACTGTCTCATCCTGAGAGAGAGACATGCAGAAAGTCTCTGACCTTGTGCTCCAAAATATATTACCAAAACCAGGAGCTAACCAAAGCTATGCACTGTGCCCGGATTAAACAGCCACATGTTTAGCTGCCACGATGTCTACTCACAGAAAAAACGTCGTTTTCTGGATGTACTGTTGTATGAAAGTTGTTTCCACACTCCGGAGCTGATCCTGTGGAGATGGAGATGTTAGAGCCTCGTTCTGACAGACTCGTCTCGAGCCCAGCCAGTCCACGCGCAGCTCCGCCCACAGAGCCACCGCTGTTTTTAATAGCACCCGTTTTCTGACAAACACCGCCTCCTGCATCGGGATTGGCCGGCACTGTCCTGCCTCCTGTGTTAGGATTGGCTAATACTTACTACTCAGCCCACGGAAACAGGAAACTTCCAAACCCAGGCTGGAAATCAGCTGATTTAAAAGATTCCAGTACTGAACACTTTTTTTTTTTTTAAATGACGTAATGTTTGGGATGTTATTTGAAGTTAGTTGCAGAAACGTATATATCAGTGTTATCATTATTTTAGGGAAAAATTATTTTCATAAATGTAAATATGAGAACGTTGCTGTTTTCAGATTGACATTGCCCTCATACGTCCTCTCTGTAAAGAGGAGACTTTGATGTGCTTCATTTTATGCTTCGTATGAGATGAGGCTCACAGCAATGTTTAAATTGATGTATTAATACTAATATATTTATTATTTATAATATTTGATTGCGTTACTGCTGCCTTTATTTATTGTTAATGTGTGTTTTGTGCCTTAATATATATTACATACACAATAAAATTATTATTATTATTATTATTATTATTATGTTGTTGTTGTTGTTGTTGTTGTTGTTGTTGTTGTTGTTGTTGTTGTTGTTGTTGTTATAAATAATTAAATAAATGGTTTCTCCAAAACACAAATTTGTCTGTCAATATTCCTGCATTCTCTTGCAGTATGAAAGCCATAAAATACAAAGCCAGTAACAACAGGCTATCACTACATCCATCTTCAATGACATCCCAGATGGTGCACGAGTAAACATTTTCACTCAATCCTGTTAACATTTATCAAAGCTCAGTCTGTTTTTATGTCTTGGTCCCATGATTTGGTTCTCTGTGATCATTTTGTCAGCTTGACCAGGAACCATCATGGCTTCTTATGGTGCAGGAAATGCTGAGCATGTGATAAATAAGTACAAATGAATCCTATTAATTTAGTAAAACAGTAACATATCGGACTGTATTATGAACATTGTGTTTACATGCTGTTGAAGAAAAATAGTTGACTGTTTTGAAGTTTACATATTTTCTGAGATATGTTGCCAGCTTAGGGTTAAAAATACAAGATATTTAAAGCATGTGTATTTTGAGAATGTTCCAAAATGGAGTAGCACCAATCCCAGCTTCCCTGGTGCCCTCGGCATGCCTCAGCACAACTCTCATTCACCTCTGAAAGCCTCCTGCGACCAGTAATGAGGTGATGACCTTACTGACACAATGTTGGACTAAGACTAAGACTTGTACTGTAGTCCTGAAAATTACACTGGAAGAAGCACACACAACTGTTTCTGAAGGTTCCATGATAGATTGATGGATGGATGGATAGTACTTTATTGATCCCTTTAGGAGGTTCTTTCAGGGAAATTAAGGATATATGAGAGACAGAAGATGGTGTTTACTTTTTGGGTTAAATTGCTTCAGTTGGACATTTTCTGTTTCTTCATGTGTATTTGCCTGTTTCTTGAGCAAATCCTAAGTGCATTACATTTTACATTGGTTGCTACATCATTGGTAAAAATGTTACTTTTGCAGGCCATTTATATAAAAGTTGCTATTCACTCTCATTTGTTTTGAATTGACTTTGTATATTGCTTTATTAATATTTTATTAATCAGTTATTTTCCTTCCTCCTTAATCTGGTTAATGTCAGATTATTATGTTGAGTTTTTGCTGTCCAGCAGCGTATTTGGACTTTGGGGCTCTTTAGACAATGCCTCTGATCAGATCCCTGAGGTTGATTAAATCACCCACTGTCTACTCCCACATGGTCAGTCAAATGGCAGTTCAAAGTCTACTGTCCCTTCAAGAGTTGGTCCTCTATAAACACCTGTCTGTTCCACTAAGCTGGCAGATAATGAAGCAGAGACCACAGGGCTACAGGAACCTGGTCTAACCGATGCTTCATCACATCATCAGAAGTTTCTTATTACAGTGAAGGAGAATCATATACACTTAGCTGTCTCCTGACTATCCTTCAATTGGTGCTGGGAAAACATCACTTTGATTGATCCCAAAACCTGGGATCCAGAGGCAGAAATATTTACATCACATACAAATACAAAATCTCAATTTATATCTACATCCACAATTAAAACAAATTTGTAATTTTGATGTTTTTTATACCTTAATAGGGCAACATATCCTGGGAGTTACAACTCATAAAAACCAAAGTACACAACATATAGCTAAATAATTTTTGATATACTGTATGTTAGTTAATTCCATCTAAGATAAAAAGTAACAAGAAATTATATTTTTTCTTTTAATTTTCTTTTCAACTCCTGCCTGGTTAATGGTTAAAAAAGCAATGTTATTTATCACTTCAAATCCCCTCAAATTATGGTATCAGGTGTCATGGCTATTCAGGAGCATCATGTAAAATGCCAGTCTGATGAAGGGTTCTATATTATAGCAGGACAGTTCACAGGAATACAACAAAACAATTTAAATACTGTGAAAAAGTTCATTATTGTTCAGAATTAAATTAAAAAAGGTAAACTGCCATATAGTTTATATTCATTACATGTATATGTATGTACATATGTATGTATGTTGTATTGTCTATATTTGATTGGGAGTATGTATTTTAACTATGTCTTAGTATTATCTTATTTTGCCTAGCACATTGGAGTTTTAGAGAACCGTAATCTCGTTTAGCTGTGCACTGTTGTGTGTTGTCTAAATGACAATAAAGTTTACTTTGACTTTGAATTGATGTAAAGTAACATACTTAAAATTGTATTGTTGGCCAATATGACTTGAAAAATCATATATGAAATATGAAAATCATCTCAAATGATTAGAATATTACAGTGCCTTGCGAAAGTATTCGGCCCCCTTGAACTTTTTCACATTTTGTCACCTTACAACCACAAACTTAAATGTATTTTATTGAGATTTTAAACGATAGACCAACACAACGTACCACATAATTGTGAAGTGGAATGAAAATGATACATGGTTTTAAAAATTTTAATCAAATAAAAATCTTCAAAGTGTGACGTTCATAAGTATTCAGCCCCTGTACTCTGATACCTCTAAACAAAATCCAGTGCAATCAATTACCTTCAGAAGTCACTTAATTAGTTAATAGAGTCCAGCTGTGTGTAATTTAGTCTCAGTGTTCTGTGAAGGCCTCAGTGGTTTGTTAGAGAACACTATTGAATTGAACTGTAAACCTACCAAGACATGGCCGTCCACCTAAACTGACAGACTGAGCAAGGAGAGCACTGGTCAGAGACGCAGCCAAGAGGCCCATGGTCACTCTGGAGGAGCTGCAGAAATCCACAGCTCAGGTGGGAGAATCTGTACACAGGGCAACTATAAGTCTGCACTCCACAAATCTGACCTTTATGGAAGAGTGGCAAGAAGAAAACTATTGTTGAAAGAAAGACACAAGAAGTGCTGTTTACAGTTTGCCAGAAGCCATGTAAGCTTGTAAACAGCACTTCTTATGTCTTTTTTTCAACAATAGTTTTCTTCTGCCGAGATATGGTTGAAGCCCAGCTTTGAACATGACCTGCAGTTTCAGCTGGGTTCAGTGAATGAAATACAGCAATAAAAAACTAAATAAATAAACTCATGTTGGCTTGCAAAGAGCAGGTAACCACACATATGATGATCAGTACAGCTATCTGTATGATGTACAGTTTGTTGATTCTAACTAGAACATTAGTTGACTGGCTTTCTATGGAAATAAACACAGGAGAGGCTTAAATAGTCAACTGTCACCAATAAGCATCACAGTTCTGTGAAGCTGAATCTTAACAACAGGCAGTGATGGACAGGAGTGAAAAATTTAAAGGGCACATTTTTCTCACTGGAAGGGCACCTACCCGGGCACTTCATCATATACAATTGTAGGAGAACCCAGTACAGCACTGCATCACATTTTTTCTACTGAAAAGGTCTCACTTTTACACACTGTCTAGTAGGGGTGCAATAGAGGACACTTACTGCACACTTTTCTATTGGAAAGGCAACCAAATAAGGGCACTCATTAAGACAGATTATCAATCGTTCTTGTTCTAGAGGGCACACCATCATTTATCACAGACAAAGGCACCATTCAATATTTATTTCTCATGTGAAGAGCAGCTATCATTACATTTTTTAAAATCTTTTTGCATTCTGGAGGGCGTTTTGTTAATGTTTTTTTCGACCATAGGTGCACAACGGTGATTCCACCAGTGACATCAGGTCTGACATTATTTTAACGTTATTGTGATAAATTATGTCACAAAAAAAGTTTTCTGAGCATACAGTGGATATCAACAGTATACTAATCTACAGTAATCTAAAGTGCCTAATTTTATGAAAAAATAGATTTTTTAATTAGAAATTTAAAGGGGTTTCACTTGCTAAGATATCATGTTTTGCAGTGTAAGGATTCCTTCATCTGTTACTAACAGTGTAAACAGTCTTAACTTGCCCTCTGGAGCTATTGGCCTCTAATTATGTTAAAAATTCTGGGCAAAATGTAAATAAAGCACATTCAGTTCTCAACAGATAATTTCACAAACTGCTCTGTATGCAATATCACCCAATCATTTTCAGTAGAAAACAGTTTTATAAAGAGTAAACAGGTAGAAGAGCTGTTCTAGGTGTTCTGAATGTTGATGGCAGTGTAACAGGGCCAGTTTAAACAGTATGTCTACCCTGCAAAAACAAGGGTGGGCAGATAACATAAAAAATATTTTAAATCAGATTAAAATTAATCTGTTTTTAAATTAAACTCAAATTTAAATGTAACTTAACTTAATTAAATGATGTGCATTAAAACTTTGTCTAAGTATTATTGTACTATCAGAATGGTTCAACTCACAGCCATAGTGTGTAGTCGACCCTAACAATAATTTGCCACTAGAGGCCGCTATTTGACGCTGTTATCATAAATGCTTCCAGACCAGCAGGTGGCAGTAAAGAGCATCTCAGTCATACTGATTGAGAGTTTTGCGGTTGAACTAATAACTTTAACATTGCAGAAGTACAGATACGTCTACTGAAGTTTTTCTAACGGTAGGCAGCCGTCTTCTGTCTTCAGTCTCTTCTTTTCTCAGCCAGTGTTTTACTGGCTGCTCTTATTCATTAGTGAGTCACCCTTTGGCGAAGCTAAAGTTATTCCACCTTAAATGTTGCAGGCGGATGAATGGTGCTACAGCATTTAAGGTGGAACATAATTAAATTCAAGAAATCTGAATACTTTCTAACTGTAACCTATTTCAGTATGTAGGTGAATAACTACTGTCCACCTCAGGTCTTTCCTGTGTTCCAAAGGTCCTCATGTTTGCCAGTTTTATATGTGGCATAAACACACGTCCTGTTTCTCAGTTCTGCTTGTGTCACAATACAGCACATAATAGGAGCCTGAAAAAATAACCTCCACATTCACTTACTATGACATGTCAGTGGTTTTCTGTTCTCAGCACTGACCTGTGGTTCTCTAGAGTAGCTCTACACCAGAGGATTACCAGATAGCAAGCAGTTCATGACCAAATAAGTCCAGTTAAAGCACTTGTGGCTCAGTTATGGCAGTGACCTATAGTACTGGTCCAGCTCTAGTCATTACGTTGGTTTCTCAAGTCGTTTTTGGTCACATGGCACAAATAGAGCCTGAAATGTTTGATCTCAATGCCTATTTTGGAGCTGCTGTAGCCTGCCAACTGTGTCCTCCCCGAGTTATGGTTTCATTTGGGTTTGTTCCAGCAGTCTTACTAAGCTGTGATCTGGTGGTTAAGGATCCGATCATGTGACCAGAAGGTTGCTGGTTCGATCCTCTGGCAGGAATTTGACTGAGGTGCTCCTGAGCAAGGCTCCTAACCCTCAACTGCTCCCTGGATGCTGTGGATAGGAGATGCCCACCAATCTTATTCCACAGCAGTATGTGGGCCAATGAAAGTAGTAACTGGGCCTGAGACATCACGTTTGCTGTTAGGGTTAGAGTATGGTTCATACGTTTTAACAGAACATTGCACTGAGGAACTTGGAACATAGATACACCCCTCTGACTAAAGCCTGTTTGTTCTTCCAGATTAGTTCATTTGCAAATGGAGTTTCCAAAACTGCCACCTCAGGATGGTCCTGTTTTGTCTGTGGTGGACATGCACACTGGAGGAGAGCCATTGCGCATCATCATAAGCGGCTACCCAGGTGTGCACGGGGACACCATCCTTGCCAAACGGCGCTATGCACGAGAACATCTTGACCACCTCCGGAAATTATTGATGTTTGAGCCCCGTGGTCACTATGATATGTATGGAGCTTTACTGGTCCAAAGTGAGATCCCAGAAGCGGACCTCGGGGTTCTGTTTATGCATAATGAGGGCTACAGCACTATGTGCGGTCATGCTGTTATTGCACTTGGGCGCTTTGCTGTAGACTACGGTTTGGTAAAGGCCCCTACTTCACCAGAAACCCAAATAAACATACACTGTCCATGTGGCTTGGTGAAGGCTTTTGTGGAGTACTCCAATGGTGAAACAGGAGCAGTGAGGTTCCATAGTGTCCCAGCTTTTGTATTTGCGACGGGTAAAAGACAGTCTGTTCAGTCTTAATTAAATAATGCTCATTTTACACAGTGGTATCAGAATTTTAACACTTTAGCCATGCATCCACTTCGCAGGCCCAGTTCTACATCTAACAGCGTTTGCACAATGATGATCCCTGACACTTCATTGTGCCAGAGTACAGAGCTTAACTTCTCCACACGTGGCATGTTGATTGCTCTGTACCACTCACTGGCATCAGTGGCTGGTGAGGCACCGCTATTATACTCTTGGGAGGCAGTCAGTGTATGAGAAGTCCATTCTCAAAACACTTTCACTACAGCAGCTCTAGAACATCTCATGATGTTAGCGGTTTCCTCAAAATGCTATCATCCGGGCCCTGAGTAGCTCATGCTGTTTGCCATCAACAGCCTAAGAGAGTAAAAATTGACAGTGCTCTCTCTGGGCGGGTAGATGGTGCTCTCACTTTCCCTATGACTCACACATTGCAATGTCTGCTGGCTCAGGCGTCTACTGATTGGTCCATTCAGAGCTGGGAATCCTGAGCTTTCCTCTGAGCATGTTAGGCTCCCCAGTGACGGTGTATCAGCGGTAGTTCAAAAAAAGGTGGTGGCTGTATCACACACAACGGAGGAGGCTTGTGCTTGACTTCACCCTCCTAGAGTCAGGGACAGTGCAAAGTGATGGAGAGAGGCCTAATAGGTGGGATGGGTTAACTGGCTACTACTACATTATGAAGGGGATAAAATTGTCAATAAATAAATAAATAAATGCTACCACCCTTCATCTGGTACTGTATTATGATGTCCTTTTGGACATCAGTCAAATCACATATTTAGCCCACTATGATGGTTTTACTCTGCTACATCTGACTGGTGTGTTCACTTATTTATACATGCAGCAAACGTGTTGTCCCGGATCAACTTCATTCCAAACCAGGGGTGGTAATAATGTTCTGATATCACTGTGTATTTAAAGAATTATATATATATATATATCTTCTGTTCTAAAGTTTAATTGATTGTGTTTCATTTAATAGTGATGTCCATTATTTGTGTATTGTTCTCTCTCATCTCTGTAGATGTGAAAGTGTCTGTACCAGGTTATGGTGAAGTCACAGTAGATATAAGCTATGGGGGAGCTCTGTATGCATTTGTGAATGTTGAGAGGTTTGGCTTGGATGTCAGTAAGTCCAGAACCAGAGACCTGGTGGATGTGGCCACTGCTGTGACTAATTCAGTCAAAGCCCAGGTACAGCACAATATGGACACAAGACTAGTATTGCAATTAATTTGCTACATTTCTTTTGCGACATGTCAGCATATTTACAAAGCGCTAGTGAATCCTTGTGTCATGGTTAACGATGATTTGTATTAAATAAAACCCTTGATTGATCCAGAGCTGAAATAAGAATAACTCACAGTGATTGGTTAAGATGCTCACAGCACAGAGTAAATAACCTGTTTATTAGCTGTAAATGATGACCTTGTGTAGTGTCAGTATTGCAATAAACCAGCATTGTTTTCTGCAGAATTGTTCCATTACATGCAGCTTTGTAGAGCTCATAACTACATTACAGACTCTTATACTAACATTTTTGGTGAGGTCTGTTTACTATATGGACAGCCAAAAGTCCCAGGAACAGTTTCATACAATATATTTTGCAGGTTATGCAAGGTTGCATTAGAACTGCTCATCAGAAAACTAATGAGAAGATGGGACTAATTCATTGTGTCTTACAGGTGAAGTTACACCACCCTGTTAGTGAAGATCTGGCTTTCCTTTATGGTACCATCCTCACTGATGGCAAAGATGCCTTCTCTGAAGAGCCAACAGCCAACATTTGTGTGTTTGCTGATGCTCAGGTGAGACTCAAGTCTACATCCCATTTTGTCACTTCATTATTATTAAATATTGTGCAACCAGTAATTTTCTATTTCAATCACACAATTTCAGCTTCTGCCTCAGTGTTTGTATTACAGTATTGGAATTCATGCAAATGGCTGCTGTCTTTG
>BRDA01044598.1:0-10476 GCA_036984385.1 Crenuchus spilurus
TCAAAATGTCTGATACTGATTATGTAAAGCTGCTTTGTGACAATGTCCATTGTAAAAAGCGCTATATAAATACATTTTGATTGATTGATTGATTAGACACTAAAAAAACCTCAATAAACACTATTAGTCACTAGAATATGACATATTAGTCAATATACCTAAATAAACACTATTAGTCACTAGAATATGAGATACATTCAAGCATACAAGCTCTTGTTCAAAAAGAGAATGTCTTAGAGAAAAAATATCATCTTTTTCAACATTAGTGATGTAGGTGCAATAGCTTCAGCACTGTTTACTTGTTTCAGTGGTGGATTGCAAGTCGATGTGCAGTGTCTCTGAGTTAGACCTCCTGTCAAAGCCTTCACCCATTCAGCTTTACTCAAGCCCACCTGCTGCAACATATCTGGCCTAGCCACTGGTTTGGGGGGGTGTTGTTAGACCCTCTGGTCTCCTGTCAGAATGGCTTATTGATGCTCCAGCCGCTGGCAGCTGAGTGAGTGACTGCTGGACAGACGCACTCTGATTGATGTGACGGACGATTGGCTGGTTGTTCGAATGTCACTAACACACACATACACACATCTCCAAAGCCGTTGGAGGAGAAAGTGAGAGTGACGAGGGGGTGTGCTTTCACTAAATGAGGCTGGGGGGGCGGTTGCAGGATGTCACACACTGGCTTCCTGGCACTGGAGCTTGATTGATAAGGCAGCTGAGCCAAAAGGATGAGCTTTCTACGGCAGCTTTGTTTTCCAGTTCAGACAGTGACAGACGTGGCGTCAAAGCTCCGGGAGAGAGATCTGAAGATGATCAGTTGTTTGGAGGCTCTTCCACCATAACAGTCTGTTCTATGATCCAGTGAAACTCCTCACTGATGTTCAAGCAATGGGGAAACTAAAGATTGGGTATTTGATATTGCTCAGAAAGGAAAATAAACGAGTGCACTTAGTGTTCGCTAATGGTTCACCACTTGCTTTAATCATTTCGAGAATCTACTTTATTCATGGTAGATAACATAACAGTGTAAAACAATATGCACAGTCTTATTACACCAGCCAGTACCAGTCAGTTTTTATCCAGTGCACAGTGAGGTATGTTAAAGTTTTAGATCCCATGTGGTTTTCAGAATAAAGGTTCTCAAATTATTCTTGACAAGAATCATCTCGAATGTGTACTTTTGGTAAAATCACATTAACATACTATTTACTGATTATTTTTGTAACACATTTTCATAGTTTGACTCTAAATCATCTGTCATTCCAGTGTTAAGCTCAGCTATAGGAGTGATGTTGAGGCTATGACTGTGGTCTATACATCAGTACAAAGTGGTAAGTTGTATTGATGGAAATTACAGGTCCATTTTTAGAGCTTTTCTAGACCCTCAAAGTTCTTTGAGAACAGATATTAGATAGTCATCTCAACCACCCCAATGGCCAGCATCCATCTGGATGATGCAACCACATAGATATTATACAGAGAGACTAAAGCCCTGTTGAGACTGGATTAGTTTATCAGGGGACATCTGCTTTTTAACATTTTACAGGTCTCTCCAGAGTTGAAACTTCTGCATTGATGGCATTGAAGTGACTACAGGAGTGAGTTTCTGAGGGTTTATCAGAGAAGCTCTACGTATATTAAGAACGGACACTTCTGAGCAGAATGAATGGGCTTCTATGAAGCTTTAGGACAAACTTGTAATTTAATTGTTAAAACATACTAATGCAGTGTTTTTCACAAAACAGAGCTACATAAAACAAATCAGCACTGCTTTCATGTTTTTACACATCTTTAAACATCAGTTTTAAGCCTTTAAAACGAGCTTTGGCTCTGCTTAGCCCGTTAGCCACTCGCTAACCAATGCTAACGTGTTACTGCACAAAACTGGGCTAGAATAGAAAACAGCCATACTGGTTAGTTTTCATAGATCATTTTATGTTATATATTTGTAAATGTTCTAAAATTAATTAAATGTTGTGCATTAAAAAAAAAATTGGAAAAAATTTATTCATTGTTTTTAGCCATTTAGCTCCATTCACGCCAATGCAAAGAGGACTTGCAGGCACCTTCTAGTGTTTAGCTTCACTTTTTATATACTGTGTTGAACAGGGAGTGGACAGTTTTGCACGTTTAAGGTTTAGTTTCTTTTTCTTCTAGAAAATACTCTCAGGTAGCGTATAGCGTAGAAAACCTTTCATCCAGACCAGGTAGATTATTTAATTAAAGCATGTTTTCTGGTTTTTCAATATTATTCTATTTTTTGTGTATGACTGTGTTTTCATGAAGTACCATTAAGTTGATTCTGACTAATGGTGACCATTTGTAGTGTGTCTGTCTTCTGTTTGGGTCTTCAGGCTTAAGCTCAAAGCTTTTTTTTCCATAAAAGAAGAGAGCTTCATGTTGGAAATCTAAGTTTCTACTGGAAAATGAGGTCTGATTTAGTTGAGGATCAACCATTTTGACGTGGCTGTACTTCCACATAGAGGGCATAGAGTTCACCTTAATAATGCAGGTACAGTGGACGCTGCCTCAGTGGTAAGTAGTCTACATCTGGCCAGTTTTTGCCCAGTGGGACCTCTATTCACTTTGACTGCTCTTAGTGCCATATTGTCTCAGCAAGAGCCATAACTGCTTGTTTTTATTCCGTGTCTATTTTCATGCTCTGTACAATGTATAGCTGACCATCTGGCCAACGGCAAAACCAAATCACATTGATGAACACATTTCAGATGCCTTTGAAATCTTCTGCCAGAGTCTTTTTTAGGCATGTCAGGTTCTCTCATTCATACATCCAGATTCCTCACTACTCACTCTCGCATTCTCTTATCTGCTACGAGCAAGAGGCTAATGTGACAGTTTAACAGTTTGAAGTCGGGCCTGCTAAGGCCATTACAAACCTGTTAAAGATGAGACATGTCAAGTTAACATCTCTCTTATAAGTTACAGCCTTGGAGTTCTTCTCGCTGAACTCCATTTAGAGGCTTAGCTTAGTGGCTTTATTAAAGAAGTGAATTTATGAGAGCATGTTGCACAAAAGAAGAGGCCATGCAGTGTTTGTTCTTCTGATCAGAGCCATATGTACACTCTTAAAACAATGTGTTGGGCAGTGTGAACGAAGACAACACATCTTGTACTTTTAACCCTGTTAGCATCTTAACATCATGTAATACAGGAGGAACCAACTCGTTCACCAAAGTGCTACATACACAGGAATTTGACCTTACTATTCAAACAGTGAACACACATGTCTGGAGCAGTGACCAGCCCCTCCATGCACGGCCCACCAGGAGTAGTTTAAATTAGGTACCTTGGTCAAAGACACTTCAGCTGATTCAGAGGATTAAACCAATGACCTGTTGGTCCAAAGCCCCACTTCTATTACTTTAAACCCACAGCTGCCCAAAACAGTAATATGTTTAGATTCTAAAATGCAAATATCATCTTTTATTAATAAAGTTTTTCCAAAGATATGCTGCATTCTTGTGGTTGTTTTAAGATAATGATTAATATCTAATTACATAGTTAAAAGTGTGTCATTAATTAGACCTATTATTTAGGTAACCCTTTCTTAACATATTAAATTTGTATACTTACATAGTTATTTAAGTGATTTATTTTCAGAATTAGTTACATAGTCAGTTATATTATATGTTTAATTTACATTCCGTGTCTGTAATGTGGCAGCAATCCAGATGGTGCTAGAGAGGGAAAATATCTCTGGATTGTGATTACAATTTGGATCATTTCAAGGACACCTGAGGTTTTGGGTTCAATTCCCCATCTGGGTGGAATGTTCTTGTTCTCTCTGTGTTTGTGTGGGTTTCCTCCCACAGTCAAAAAACATGGAGGTCAGGTGAATTGGGTACTCTAAATTGTCAATGTGTGTGTGAGTGTGTTTGTGTGTGCATCCAGCAATGAATTGGAGCCCTGTACTGGGCTTGGCTAGGATAGTTTATGATGCCCTTACCTACGCCCAGGTGGGGTAGGGTACCAACCGTGACCCTAATCAGGTTTAAACAGCTAAGATACTGGATGGATGGATGGATGGATGGATGGATAAATTCTGCAACTGGCATTCAAACTGGTGATGCAAGGATTGAAAAGCATGATGCACTGCCACACACTGTACTCAGCCCTTTGGGAAACCTGCTGAGAGTTAGTTGGTTTGGGGGCAGATTCCTCATGACCAACATATCACATGACAGGAAAATTATGAAAGTCAATAGTCTCAGAGAAGAGAACCCCGAAGAACTTGAAAATGTTTAAAACAATCACGGCCAACAAACTACTGAGTTGGACCTGCGCAGGCAAAGATAATGACTTTGCCCCAAATACACTATGTGAAGCCATTAAATAAGCCATCTGCCACAAATGATTATATTTACAAATCCCTCTCTTCCTTTGTAGGCAGTGAACCCAAATGTGAAACCATAGAATATTCCTGATTTGCGGAATGAAAAACTATTATTTACAATTGCATCTTTTTTTGTAATAGAAAATAAATGTTTCAAGTCTAGTCATTTAGCTTCATGCATATTTTTTTCTGCTGTACACACCTGTTTCAGCTCAAGATGGGATTAATTAGCTAATCATATGAGTATTTTAGAGTATTAATCTATGCAATGCAGAGGGTTCCAGGATTGAAGCAGAGAAACTGTAAACACTGAAAATGGTTCTCGGTCAACAGCAGAATCTGTGCTCTGATTATACAGCAGCTAATCAAATTCTCTGGTTAAATTCAATTAGATTAATTCCTATAGATGCCACAGTTTATACTGAATGATGGAACGATTTATTCATCTGTGCATTTCTTGCCTACTGATCATGTTACATTGTGAGACAACTGGGAAGTTTCTCTGCCTCTAAAACTTTAGATAACTTATCTAAAGGCTAACAATGCATCTCCACTGGCTAATATCTAGTGAGGACTTACTCATCCCATGTTGACAGTGTTTCACCTCACCACCAGAATATTTTACCGTCCCTAACAGTAAGAGACGTTGTGCTTCTGTGCTTTTAAAATGCTTGGAGACACTCTCTAGAACAGGAAGAGTGATCGAGTATAAGATAAATATATTAAGTATACACACATGTGGCTAATTTTGAAGTGAGGTAAGGAAACCGTATATTCTAGTGCATCTCCAAAAATGATCATTTATGCTCATAATTTAATTCCAAAAGGTAAACTATTATATATTTTATATTCATTACATGTAAAGTCACAAATTTCAAGCCTTTTTATTTTAATGTTCATAATGTGTCAATAGTAATTTATTCAAACTCAAAATTAAATATTTTTCATTTCTGATTTTTATGTATTATAAGCCAAACTGATCAACATTAAAACAAAAAATATTGCAATAATTCACTTTATATTAATAATAAATATAGAATATGACAGTTGACTGTTTTAAATTAAATTATGAACCTGAATGAACTTTTTCATAATATTTTAATATTTGGTGATGCACTACTAAGGACTACAGTTTATTTGATCAATTTGTACAAAGTAACACTTTGCAAAATAAGGGGACCATTTTTAAGTATATTTTTACACTGAAACCAGAACGAACCCAGACATTTGGTCACTAAGATGGCAACCAAAAAAACTTTAAAAATGACAATTTCAGTCATTATATTTGGTAGATCTAGTGTTTGGAGTCTAGTGTTTGCTCAGAGACTCTTATTACTATATTGTGGTGTAATTGCCCAGGCTAAGAATTGAACCCCAGTCTGCCACACCAGACCAGTGTGTTACCCACTACATTATACCAAACCATATGAATCCACACTACTCACTGTATTTCTCCAGTTCCTTCAGTGAGCTTTGAGTGAGAAATAATTTAATAAAATGAACAAAGAGGCGTTTCCTAACACATCACATTAAGACTTACTGTGCTGATATAGGATCAGTTCAGACTAATTCTTTTTGTATTGTATTCACAAGCACATGGAAAGTGAACTGATCCCAGATCATCTTTGCATAGCATTTAGCATAACATGTGCACTTCAGATGGGCAGCTTAATAGGATCCTGATTAACACGCCACACGCCGCCACTATCAACAAGCAATAACAGGCCATACGTTGCCATGCAACACGCTCATGCCTGCACCAATTTAGGGCCTCAAGCAGATGCTAGCCCCACTGCCCTGCATATCGGCCATCCCCACGCAATAAACAGGCCCGCAGCATGAACGGAGCTCAAGATGTTGACACAGCCCGGACCATCTGGGCCTCGCGTGTGGTATGGCTGGCAGACAGTGCCGAAATCAGGCAGATAAAAGTAGGCCGGCCATGTTTCACATGACTTGTTACCATCCTAACAGTGACTAACACTGCACACTCTCATAAACGATGTCTTAATTCACAACACAGATACTGTCATCATGGTTTTACTGGTTCTTCATGGTGGATGTCTGGAATAATGAACTACATGCAAATACATCATTAATCTACACATTTCTCAAATCCACATGTGTTCATTTTGTTTCATTGTCAAGAATAGACAGAAAATGGGCAAATAAAGTGCAGACTGTCTTTTCTTTCAGAACTTGATTAGATCAGAATTAACTGCTTAGTTCATTCGCTGTGAGCTTGTGTTATGAATATATTTACATGACATGATAATAAGGTCATCTGAAGTTATTAGCAATTAATGATTAATGAACTGAGTAATATTTCCATTTCAAGCAATGTGAGAAAAAATGGTTTACATGCCATTGAGTGTATGGCATGGAAACCTGGGTTGTTGTTGTTGATATTATTATTATTACTATTATTATTATCCATCTTCTTAATAGATTATTTGAAAATTTTCATGAAGTACCATTAAGTTGATTCTGACTAATGCCTTTTTAAGTTGATTCTGACTAAAATCAACTAATGCCTGTCCTGGGCTTAGTTGAATAGTGTACTGTCCTGCCCTGCGCCCAGTGAGGGGGTAGGGGACTAACCGCAACCCTGATAAGGATTAAGCGGGTGTGAGAATGAATAATAATAATAATAATAATAATAATAATAATAATAATAATAATAATAATTATTATTATTATTATTATTATTATTATTATTATTATGTTGTTTTTGTTATGGTAGCATGGTGTCTTGGTGGTTGTGCTGGGGTATTGGGTTTGAGCCTCTATCTAGGTTAAGTTTCCATGTTCTCTCCATGTGTGCGGAGGATTCCTCTGCTGTCTCTATACATTCCCTATACATTCTTATAGAGTACCACCCTCTCCTCCATACTTCTGTCATATTTATCAGTTCATTTCCTAGAGATCTGACTGTGTAGAATTCTCACCTCTGTCAGTTATGGTGATAACAAACATGTTAAAATTGTGTTGTAGTTGCTCTTTAAAGCTTGATGGTAAAAAAATGTAAAAATGGCTGTGAGATCATCTTCAGTAGCTTAACGGCAGGTGATGGTATTACTTCTCTATTACTTTTACTGACTTTGTGACAGACTTAAAGCAAACACTCAGTACTGTTCCAGTTCTGTTTACTCTCTCTCTCATACACACACACACACACACACACTCCA
Source organism: Crenuchus spilurus (assembly GCA_036984385.1). NCBI lineage: Eukaryota > Metazoa > Chordata > Actinopteri > Characiformes > Crenuchidae > Crenuchus > Crenuchus spilurus. The sequence goes on from BRDA01044598.1 coordinate 7,540, forward strand.
CCTTTCTTTCTCTTACACAGTCTCTCTCTCTTTCCCTTTGCTGTCTCTCTTTGATTTTAGTCATTGTTTCTCTCTTCTTATCTCCATCTCTCTCTTAATTCACTGTGCGCCTTTCTCTCTTTCTGCCAATCTCTTTGTGTCTCTCACTCTTTTAGTCTCTCTCTCTCTCTCTCTCTCTCTCTCTCTCTCTCTCTCTCTCCTTTCTCTCTCTTTTGCATTCTCACATAGAATTTCTTCCCCTCTCTCTCACTCTCTGCCCCTTTCTGCCTTGATCTCTCTCTCACACACTCTCTGTCTTTCTCTCCCCCTGTTGCACTCTCAGTCTTTTTCTTTCTCCCTCTCTGTCACTCTCTCCCCCTTTTTTCTCTCTCACATGCAGTCTCTCTCTCTCTCTCTCTCTCTCTCTCTTGCTCTCTCTCACACACACACACACACACACACACACACACACACAGACTGGCCAGCTGGTGTGGGGGTAATTGCATGGCAGGGTTTCAGCTCTGTATCTGGGTGGGCAGCCCAGAGGAGGCCTGGTCAGGAGAGGGATTAGCCGAAGCATCCAAAGATCTGTGTGGACAGAGCTCAAGGACAGAGATCAAAACATGACTCCCAAATACTTGACCATTTCTGTGTATACACCGATCAGCCGTAACACTAACCTCTTTGTGTCTACACTCAGTCAGCTCCACTGAGCTTATAGGTGCACTTTGTAGTTGTACAAGTACAGACGGTAGTCCATCTGTTTCTCTGTGTACTTTAACCTCCTGTTCTTCAGTGATCAGGACCCCAACAGGACAACCACAGTAGGACGTGGACAGCGACACGGATGTGGTGGTGGTGTGTTAAAATAGTGTGAAAATAGTGTACCAGCATCAGGACTAGAGGACTAACACAATCTGTTTTGACAGTGACAGCGAGTTTAACTGCTCTGCTGTATCTGATCCACTCAATACATACTAACACACCACCACCACATCAGTGTCACTGCAGTGCTGAGAAATTATAATAGTAGCAAACAATATGTGCTGGTCCTGACCATAGAAGCAGTGAAAAGAGGTTAACAGCATAGATACAAGAAGGTGGTGTTAAAGTTATGATCGGTGAGTGTATGTGTGTTGGTTTTAGTCACTATGGTGGACCTAAAGGGTTTTTGTTTCCAGTAGTCAAAAACTCAACTGAGAACAAGCTGCAAACAAGTGAGAAACGGCCAATGAAAGCACTTGTGAGAAGAGCCTGGACGCTGCAGTGGTCTCAGGGTGTGTACGCAGTGGGCTGACTATGACAAACCTCTTTTCCCCCATCGCTCAAAGGTTGCCGTGGCAGTCCCGCTGTTCTCCCCGCTCTTCCCCTCTCGCGGCAGTCAGGACGAGAATAAATCAAATGGAGAAATGGCGACAGATGTAGGCCGCGGGGCGGCTCTGCTGAATCAAAGGCCGCTGCTCGGGAGCCGTCGCCAGTGATATTTGTGTTTGTAATTACAGCAATCGTGGCCGTTATTAAAGCCCAAAGTTGCTGTGTTGGAGGAACACTGTTGACAGGCAGAAAGCAGGCAGTGATTACAGCCCAGAGCTCAGGCAGCCGCTTCACATGAGGCAGCTCAGCAACTGTCCCCTTCAGCCAGAGACCAGGCAGTGATGCTGAGTAACAGCACAGCAACATGTGCGCAGGATTCTGCTCTCCTTCCTTTCTCTCTTTTATACTGGCCACTCTTTCTTTCACCCTCCCCTCTATTTCACTGTTTCTCTTGTTCTCTTTCATTGTCTCTGTCTCCCCCTCTCCCTTTCTTTCTTTCTTTCTCTCTTTCTCGCACTTTATTTTGTCTCTCTCTCTTCCTGGGTATCCCACCTCTCTCTCTCGTTTCTCTCTATTCATCCTCTTTCATTGTCTCTCCCACCCCCTCTCTCTCTCCTCTTTCTTTTTCACTGTTTCTCTTTTTCTCTTTCACTGTCTCTTTCTCCTTTTGATCCCTCTCTCTCTCTCTCCCTGTCACTCAACCCTCACCTCTTCCCTCTCACTCTCATCCCTCTGTCTCCCCTCTCTCTTCCTCCCCCTCTCTCTGTCACACACACTCATTCTCTCTACCCTTTCTCTCTCTCTCTCTTTTCTTTTTTTTCTTTTTTTTTTCTTTGACTGTCTGTCTCCCCACTCTCTTTTGCTCTCTTTCTTTCTTTCCATCTCTCTTTCTGTCCCCCTTCCCTTTGCCCACTCTCTCCACCCTCACTCTCTCTCTGGTGTCTTTGTTCTCTCTATTTATTTCTGTCTCTCTCTGTCTGTCCCCCTTTCATTTGTTATTTCTCACTCTCTTTATGTCTCTCTGTCTGTCTCCTCTTCTCTCTCCCACCTCTATCTCTTCCACCAGTCTCTCATTCACTCCACCTCTTTGTCTGGTTGTCTCCTGTTCATTCATTCTCTTTCACCATGTCTATTTCTCTCGTTTTTATCTCTCTCTTGTTTCACAGTCTCTTTCTCTCTGTCTCTCTTTCTCTTTCTGACTCTTTCTCTCTTTGTGTGTATGTCTCATGTATTCTCTATTTCTCTTTTTATGTCTCGTTTTTTTTACTCTTTCTGTTTCACTCTCTCTTGTTTCACTGTCTCTTTCTTTTGTGGTCACCCTCCTCTCTCTCTCTCTCTCTCTCTCTCCCTCTCTCTCCCTCTCTCTGTGTGTCTCACATGCATTCTCTATTTCTCTTTCTAGGTCTCTTTTTGTTTTTTTATCTCTTCAGTCTCTCTCTTTCTCATTTCTATCTCTTTTCATTTTTCTGTATATCTGTCTGTCTCTCTGTCTCTTGTTTTATGCAGCTTTCCATACTTCTGTCTGCCCATCTCTTCCTTTCTCTGTTTCCTTTGCTGTCTCTCTTTGACTTTAGTCATTGTTTCTCTCTTCTTATCTCCATCTCTCTCTTATTTCACTGTGCAACTTTCTCTCTTTCTGCCAAT
>BRDA01044600.1:0-22403 GCA_036984385.1 Crenuchus spilurus
TTTTTTTTTTTTTGCTTGTGTGTTTGTGTGTATGTGTGGGTGTCTGCTTGTGTGTTTGTGTATATGTGTAATGGTGTGTGTGTGTATACTGTATGTGTGTGTTTGTCTTTGTAGCTGGAGCAGATGCTGGCTGCACAGTCTGGAGACTCGGATCAGGAGAGCGTGTTTAGTGTGGAGCAGCAGAGGCTGCGGGACGAGAGCCGGGCTTACAGACTCAAGCTGCAGGCCTACCAGGACAGCCAGCACAGACAAGCCCAGCTGGTGCACAAACTACAGGCCAAGGTTCAAACAGCTCTTTAACCACCCAGACGTCCCTGTAGTGAACAGAAAGATGAGACCTAGAAGCTAGGGATGCAGCCATCATCAAGTTTTATGATCATGTCTGACTTCTTTACAGTAAAATTGGTGATTGTTTACACATTATTAGCCATTATTGCATTATTTATTTATTATTTACATACAGAACTCACAGGCAGAAAGAACACACATTAAATGCATATGAACAGACACAGGTACACATCAGAGAAGCACTCATAGAAACATAAACTTTCACAGCTGACATGGCTTTTATAACCCTACAAATCAAATCTTTGTCTAACAGGGGTCTGTTTACAGCAGAGTGGTTAAAATGCATGATTAGGATTGTTTTTATTAAGATATTTGAATAGCAAAATTGGTTTTAATGTTATTCCAGTTTGTTTAGGTCTCAGTTATCTCTAATAACTGTGTAGAATCACATTAATAATACATGTGATAATGATGTAGTCACTGTTACACATGGAATACAGTAGCTTATGTAATTACACACGTGTATCTAGTTTAGTTATGACTGAGGTAATTACAGTCAAGTGTATCTTAACAGCTGCAGTGGCTAATTTTCCCATATGTGTAATAGCTTGAGTGTAATTTTATTAGCATGAAGTGAATTTTTCCCAAGACTGAACAGTAGTTTCACTGGTGCTCTGAGAACATATATGAGTTCTGCATCCCCCACAGGTTCATCCCAGTCACTGAGCACATGCATAACAGATTTGAAGCTGTGGTCACATGTCTTTAAACTCAATACAAACAAGACTGGGGTTCTATTAGTAGACCCTAAGACATTTGTGTCCTACACCTCCAACTACACTGTTGATGATGATAGTGTTCCTGTTAGATTAAATTTTTCATCCATCACTTATGAATTGGCCACACATGGGTGACTTTATTGGTAGCTACATAGTCATATCTGAATATTAATGACCACCCCTGGATTGTAATGAATTCCCATGTGACAGGTTTACTGTATAATTTTGGTTGGGTGGCACGGTGGCTTAGTGGTTAGCACGTTCGCCTCTCAGCGCTGAGGTCTTTGGTTCGAGTCCACATCTGAGCGGAGTTTCCATGTTCTCCCCGTGTCTGCGTGGGTTTCCTCCGGGGACTCTGGTTTCCTCCCACAGTCCAAAAACATGGAGATTAGGTGGATTGGATACTCTAAAATTACCCTGGCATGTGTATGAATGTGTATGAATGTGTGTATGTATGTATGCCCAGATATGGTTGGCACTCTGTCCTGGGTGTTTCCCCCTAGTGCTTGATGCAGTCCAGGTGGACGGTCGCTTCCGGTTGAGAGTACACTGTGCGCGACTGGCTGCCGCTTCTCACCGGAGTGTGTGTATATGAAGTGTGTCAATTGTAAAGCGTCCTTGGGTGTCTAGAAAGGCGCTATATAAGTGTAATGTGTATGTATGTATATATAAATAAGAGCACAGTAAGGATCTATATCTTGACCGCTAAGGTCGATTCGATACACTGCCACCGATACGATATAATTGCGATACACTGAAACCCCTTGTCGATACGATGCGATTCAAAAATGATTTGATAACGATATGACTTAATTATAAGAGGATTTGGTTTAATAAGTAATCATTTGATACAGTTAGTTGAGGTTTGAGGATGTATTGGCCTAACCCATCAGTTTTCTTAACTCAATAGCACAATTCTGCTTTACTCTCTGTAACAATTTGAGGGATGTATGCATCTGGTTGTTTTCAATGGAACAAAACCAAAACATAATATAAAAAAATGCATAATTCAGTGTATTCAGACAGAGCATTAAAATGTATTCAGTTGATTTATTCAGTTATATTCTCCGTCTATATTTATATAAAATGTATAAAACATATAAGATGAACAGTTTTCAAAAGTACAGTATTAACAATGTGCAGAGTGAAAATGATGATCTGCATCACTACTGTCTGCGAGACTTATCTGCTACACAAGGTTTCAGGTAGTTGACTGACTGAGTAGTGAACATAAATAGCTGTAATTCCATTTTACAAAAAATTAAAATTACTACTAATGTATTTGAGAGCCCCACGGCATTGTTTTAGATTGAGTGCGTCTTGTCAAGTTGATCACCTCGCTTAAAAAACCCAAAATATTGCCACACGTTTGATTTGTGCATCTTTTTGGTGCATTAAATATCTCTTTGTTGTTGCTAATACTCTCATTTCCCTCCATCTTTGTTGTGTACGTCTGCGTGCTTGCGTCAGTGCCTGAGGACATGATGGTGCATTTATGTTGCCTCGGAAAAAAATTAATCAATAACAAAATATGTTGGAATAAGGAATAGATACTGGAAAACAAAACACCCGATTTAACCAGAGTATTTGCCAATGCAAAAAGGCTGGAGGCGATGCACCGTAAATTCACCCGCAAATTAAACCCGATGCACCTTGAATCTACCAGTGCGGTCGCATCGCAGACATGTGTGCCGAATCACCGATGTGAATCAGTGACTCTCCCCATCCCTAGAGCACACTAGTCAGTTGTAGCAGAGTGAAAAACCACTGTGGACAAAGGACGTGAGGTGACTGATAATAGCGTAGCAGGTGAAACATGGTGATGGCAGCATCTCAGAAACCACTAACTTTGTGGGATGTTCTAAAGCCGCTGTATTGAAGGTGTACAGTATAGGCCATTGATGGCAGAGGAGAACAACTCGGATGAGTGATACAGAGTAATTGCCATACCACATTTGACTAGTTAACCTCTATAATGAGGAAAGTGTCAGGGATCACCATTGAGTGAACACTCTGAGCCAAGGCTCACTATTAGTTAGATGGTCATAATATTCTATTAGTGAAATATGTCAAAATGCCAGTGAAACTGAAATCACTGAAACGTATTGACTGATCATGCATTATGGTTGAAAATCAGTCGATTCTGGTTCTGGTTCTGGTTCTAGTCATGCAACCCCAATAGAAACAAAGGCATCATCATCAGTGGTTCTGCAAAGATGTGTGTTTCCTACACTAGGTTCTTCAGTATAAGAAGAGATGTGGAGAGCTGGAGCAGCAGGTGCTGGAGAAAACCTCTGAGTTGGAGAAAATGAGGCTCTCGGTATGTTCACCTAAAGAAAACTCCACTTCTCTAAGACAGAACTTCTGGTGCTGCTGATACCCTGATAGCTTTTCTGCAGCAGTGAAGCTTCATTATTATCACTTTGTATTGCATCGCTGCAGCGTAGTGTAGTCTTTTACCTACTTATTTACATAATTTCATTTCGACAGTGCTTTCATTGACACCCACTTTGACATTTGAGAGTAATGGTCAGCATCCACCTGCAGCCGGTCCACCAGGATGCTAGCTATTAGACAGAGAGGTGAGGAGAGACTAAGCCAGTTGAAGATGGAGATGATGAGGGGTGGGACATTTAGCCAGGACATCACTCTACAGACTAAGACCTCAGTAAAGACAGCACCATTTTTACAGTACAGTGCCCCCATCACTGCATTGAGGCCACAGGAATGGCAGCACATATAAGCTTGCCCTCTGAGGTCTCCCATCCAAGTACTAACCAGACCCAGCCCTGCTTAGCATCAGCAGGTTTGCACATTGTGTTGTGCATCTGCTGTAAACAAACGTATATTTGGTCTTATGTGCATGTTTGTGCCTTTCAATGTGTGTGTGTGACATAGCTGCAGTCTCACCTGGACTCCTCTGCCCATCGGCTGCAACTTTCCGAACAGGAGCACAGCCAGGATGCCCAGAACAAACTCGTCCTTCTGGAGGATGAGCGGAGAAGGTGGGCTAGCAACACAGTCAGAAATGTTAAGAGTGAGCGAGAGATGGAGAAAGTTTATATTTCTAGAATGATGACTTTACAGGGGAAGGAAAAAACGTACTTGAGTTTTAATGTAAGTCAATGAAACCGGACTTATTTCCTAATTATTTTGGGCCATTTCTTTTGGTCCAGCCTTCATGGCATTTACAGAAAATGTAAAGAGCAGCAGGTGTTTTCATGTTTTGTGAAAATCTATAACTGACAAAAATTAAGTGAAATTGAAATGAAAGTGACACACTTGACCAATAGTGAACACACACACTAGAAGGCAGTGAGCATACATGCCCAGAGCAATGGGCAGCCATGTCCACAGCACCTGGATTGCAGTTACAGGTTAAGTGCCTTGCTCAAAGGCACTTCAGTCGTGTCCTATTGTTCTAAACAATGACCCCTGGTCCAGAGCCTGCTTCTCTAACCTTTAGGCCACTGTAGCATGAAACAGAAGGAGCATCAAAGGGAATAAAAGAAGGAGAAAAGGAGTGCAAGGAAACATTCAAAACAACTGTTGAGAAAATGAGCTGGCAGCCAGTGTTTGGAGCAGCCACGGAGTCATAAATTAAAGAAAACGAGAATGAGAAGCCTCACGGAAAGACAGCCTCCTGTTTTTCTTTTTCGTTTTCTTTCCCTCTGAGATGAAGCACGGGTGCTGTGGTAGAGGGATATAAGTAGAACCTGAACGTTTTCCTTCATACAAGAAGCCTTAACATGGGCATCCAATTTGTCAGGCTCAGTTTGTGGGGCCGTGTGCCAGTGCTTGGGTTCCCCATGCCAGCCTTTAAAGAGAGGAGATTTACTGAGCTACTCTCCTTTAATTGAAGCAATTGTGGCAAATCCTGGCCTGCCAGCCTGCCAGACTCTCACTCCATTTACTGTTCTGCTCATAGTGCCATTGTCAGGGCCTGGTGAAGAGCTCTCAGGCTTAGCAAAGCTAGTCCTAGTAAAAGCAAAGTCAACAAGAGACCAGCTGTGAGGCTTAACAAAGTCAGTATAAGTGCACAGGTGATACTACAGCAGGTCCTATGTTTAGCAAAGGCACAGCCCTGAAGCTTTTACAGTGCCCAATCAAAACATTCATGTTTTTGTATTTACAAAGCCTTTTTCTGTTATGATGTTGATCTGTTTGGCTTAGTATGGGGGCAGCTGTGGAATTGTCGTTAAGGAATGACTCAAGTGCCCTTGAGCAAGACACCTAACCCCCAATTGCTCTCCATACGCCAATTGCAGGGCTACCCACTGCTCTGGACACATATACTCACTGCCACTAGAGCCTTTTTCACTGCATGGAAGGGTTAAGTGTGGAGGCCAGATTCCTCTATGTGTACAAGCACATTGGTTATTGTGTCACTTTCAATTATATTTCACTTGTAGCTCATGAAAATCTGAAATTTGGAGTAAATTACTATTCAAACAATGGGTGGGTGTCATTTGGTTGTGCAGACTGGTTGTTGGACAATCGGTTCTGGGTTGGATATAAGACCTGGGGCTATTGAGAAAAAACCCAGGCCTATAACCCCGTAGCCCGGCCCTAGTACCGCCCCTGATCAAGATTTGAGAATTGGCTTAAGGTTGACCAATCAATTGTTTAATTTAGAACACCTTTAAATCCAATTGGGAAACCAGTAGATGTGTCTAGAATAGATCACAATTCAATCAATAACCATCCATGAATCCATCTGCTTAATCCTGATCAGGGTCACGGTTAGTCTCTTACCCCCATGCTGGGCACATGGTAGGGCATTACAGACTATCTTATCCAAGCCCAGGACAGGGTGCCAATCCATTGATGGGTGTACACACAGAGAGAGAGAGAGAGAGAGAGAGAGAGAGAGAGAGAGAGAGAGAAAGACAAAGGGACAATTTAGAGTTCAACCAATAACCATTAGGACCATTTTACACCATTAGAAAACCATGAAACATCATTACAAAACCAGCAAAAACAGCTGAAGTCAATTTGCCAGTCTCACTACAGTTTCCTTTCTTCTGTCACATGCTACTTGACTGGCGCCAGCCGCTGTTCCGAACTGGGCGTCAACTGCCACGGATGATGTAAACATGACTGTAAATGACTTGACGAGCAAATCTGCTGGCAGCAAGTCCGGAGTTGTCATGGACTTTGTAAAACTGTCACGCGTGTTTCCCTCTGTGAGCGTGGCTGGCACAGCTCGATGTGAGGCAGGCCTTTACGAGCGTATAAATGTAGGAGTGATATAGAGGGGTGGGGTGTGGGTCTAGGACTCTAGCGATTAGGTATGGCTTAAACAGATGAAAGTGCCGGCCTGGCACAAGTTACCTTCTGAAATGGCTCCATGTTCTCTGCAGGTGCTCCGACTTGAGCAGGGTAAACGCGCTGCTCAGAGAACAGCTGGAGCAGGCCAACGAAGCCAACCTGGCCCTTATAGAGAGCCTCCACAAGGCCCAGGAGGAGGCAGAGCAGAGAGACACGCGAATGAGGAGAGAACAGGAGGTGAGAGAGGCGGGGAGGAGAGAGCTACTCTGTATGTTTTTTATCCAGATCCACAGTTCAAGGAAAATCTTTCCTCAATCCAACCCAATGAAACTCAAGTCTGGAACTTGTGGAATTCTAGCCCGGTCCCTGTTTTGTCAGTCTGGACACTGTCTTTGTTTTAAATCATTGTTGTGATTTTCTCAGCTGTTGTTTCCTGTGAAAACATTCCAGTCGTTTGGAAAAAAGGAGGACAGCGAGAATTCATTGCAGTGAGCAAACATCTGGCGAGATTAAGTAGTCCATGTTGCATTCAGCCACGTACAGTCAGGAAAACTGTACATGTGTGTGCATGTGCATATGTGCTTGTGTCTTTAAGACACCAAGAGAACAAGGGTGTTTCTTACGATTTACATGTGAACATATGTTCATGTATGTGCTTGTGCATTCACTCTTTTATTCATTCCATCTGGAAAATCACAGAATTGTTCTGGGAGGTGACCAGTGGTGGCTGGTGAAAAATATTTAAGGTTTGAGCCATATTCAGTCAGTTTCAGCCACCATCCCATTATTATTTAACACAAACTGCAGGATAGCAGTGATCTGTGAAAAATTCACTATTAAATTGGCATCAAAATATCAGCAGCCTAATAGACAAATATTTAATGAAAAATGTATTATTAGTTGCAAGTAAATTGTACAAAGATAGAAAGTACAGTATGTACCATTAGATTACCAACTAAGTCTGGTTCACCACCCCGAGTGGCTCAGCAGGCTAAGATGCTGACACTATGATCAGAGGATCACGAGTTTGAATCCCGGTCATGCTGTTTGCCATCAACAGCCGGGGACCAAGAGAACAAAAATTGGCAGTGCTCTCTGGGCGGGTAGATGGTGCTCTCTCTCCTTATCACATTTCACATTGTGATGTCCGCTGACTCAGAGCTGGGAATCCTGCGCTTTCCTCCGAGCGCGTTGGCTCCCCAGTGACGGTGTATCAGCGGTAGTTCAAAAAGAGGTGGTGGCAGCATCACACCCAGTGGAGGAGGCTTGTGCTTGTCTTCACCCTCCTAGAGTCAGGGATAGTCAAAGAGATGGGGAGAGCCCTAATGCATGGGATGGGTTAATTGACTAGATTAATGGGAAGAGAGAAAATTGGCAAAAATATAAAAAAAATAAAATAAATAACATCAGATGTTCCAAAATCCTCTGACCGACTGCTGGGGGAGATAAATGAAGTCCTTTAGGCAACAGATTCGTGGATGCTGATTGGCTAAATATTTTGCCTGTATCTTGTGTCAGCAGGTCAGTGATTGACTGCTGCTTCTCTGACTGAGTGATATTTCTGTCACCTCAGAAGAGAGAGAGAATGTAATATATTTTATATATTATATATACTTAACATACATAGATATTTGTCATTTTAAAACGTTTATTTTAAAAATGAAAAAGATTTCCAGTATGCAGGGTTCCCTCCGTTGGCCAACCACCACTGGAGGTAACATAGCATCAAAATATTCATGACCACTTCATGACTTCCATTACTAAATTTGCTGACCATATGATGATCTCTCAACAACCCCATCCACTCCACCAAGCCCCCGTCCTCCCATCTTTCCCTGTTTGTCTTTGCAGATGAGTGTCTCCAGGCTGGGTCGTGAGCAGGCCCGTGTCAGAGCCCTGTGGCGCCAGGCCGCTTCCCTGCGCAGCACCTTTACCCAGCTCAGGACCTTTGCTGACAGGTGAGTGTGGCATACTGCCTGAACTAGCCTGTCATTGCTGCTCGGGCCCCATCCATGCTTCCTAGCTCCCCCAGCCTGGTCTGTGATCAAAGCCGAGAGGGTCAATGAGGTCTCCCGCCTCCCATCCTTGCTGGGTCCTCCTGGGAGAAGTGATGGTTGGAGTGCCCTTTGGGCCAGTGCTCGGCCATCCATCAGAGCGGTGCTGGATGAGGACTTGGCCGGAGTTGTGTGTAAACGCTGTGATCATCGTCGAGTAATTTGCCATAATGCGGATTACTCAACACATGGCCGAAAATGTTCAAGGCCTTTACTCAGACACGACAGTGTTCAAAGAGCTCAGTCCCTGGTCACGATATGAAGCCTAATGGCTTCAACCATCTGGCTCTCCTCAGCTGCAAACATGATTTCCTGAGAATGCACTGAACCTTTGAGTTGCCTAAACAGTCTTTAGGCATTTGAAGAACATTGCCAATAACATGTGTCCCTTCTCTGACATTCGCTCAACAGGCTTTATAGTCCTGCAGCAGCAACAAAACATCAGAATTCAACATCATCTGCTAAAAAGCACACAGTTATCAGTACAGCAAGTACTTGTCTACATTCAAACAGTGATGCTTGAAAGTTTGTGAACCCTTTAGAATTTTCTGTATTTCTGCATAAATATGACCTAAAACATCATCAGATGTTCACACAAGTTCTAAAAGTAGACAAAGAGAACCCAGTTAAACAAATGAGACAAAAATATTATACTTGCTCATTTATTTATTGAGGAAAATGATCCAATATGACACATTTGTGAGAGACAAAAGTATGTGAACCTTTAGGATTAGCATTTAATTTGAAGGTGAAATTAGAGTCAGGTGTTTTCAATCAATGGGATAACAATCAGGTGTGAGTGGGCACCTGTTTTATTTAAAGAACTGGGATCTAAAGGGCTCAAGGGCACTTGTCATGTCCTGCCAGGGGATTGAACCAACAACCTTCCGGTTACAAGACCACCATGCCATGACTGTTCCAGAGCTGTAACAACACTCCAGAATGTAGAATGTAGAGTTCAGGCAACACTTATCTACACATCATACCAGTATAAATCAGCTTTGCGCATCGGAAGACACTGTCCAAAAGAGTAGCTATGCCAAAAGAAAAACACTTGTTTACCTAATGAAACTAAATTCCTAGTTTTGAAGCTGTTCCCTTATATCTGGTTACTCAACTACACTCATAAACAATCATGAGGTCATGTGATTAAAATATGAACGATATTACACAGACGAGATGATCTGAATTGAATCGAATTGTCCTGTACTGATGCTTTCTTATGACTGTCTCTATCCGTGGCTGCAGGAGTCTGTCCGACATGCGAGGGGAATGTGCGGCTACCAGCCAGCAACTGCACATGGCCTGCTTTAATCTGCAGGCTAGCATGAGTAAAGACAGCACCCCCTCTGGCCTGGAGGTTTCTACTTTGGAGAAGCAACTGAGAGACAAACTGAAAGAAGCCATGCAGCTCCAGGGCCGCTTTGATGCTGAGAAAGTAGAGCTCAACTCCAGGTTTGTGGATCTGTCTATTAAACACTACAGCCATCCATTTTTAACTTGTGCACCATCATACCCAGTCTACCCAGAATGTCACAGATGCCATGTTTGCTGTAGTCAGTTGTATCAGAGTGGGAGCCCATTATCATGGACAAAGCATGTGATGTCACTGATGTCCAAAAGGGCATGATAACAGGGTACCGAGTGAAGCATGGTGGTGGTAGCATCTCAGAAACCTTCTGGGATGTGAAGGTGTACTGGGAATAAACAATGCCTCCCTTTGGCATAACAGTGGTACCAGAGGGGAACAATGACTCTGAGTGGTACAGAACAATCATAATATTCTATGACTGTAATGTGGTGTACATATGTTGCTGTTTAGGCTTGAATGACTGTGTTTGAAGAATTATTTCACATGTATGTCCCAAAGTTACATCATAATGTCTTGAATTATTGTACTCTGACATGCCCTAGAAGTACTCAGGCTACCTCGGGCGCAACATCCACTCCAAGCCAGGACGAGAAAGAAGTAGAGTAAGATAACAAGTCTGTATTCGTTTTAGTGAGCAGCAGAGAAGTATCCAGTTCATCCTGAAATTATTCTGTCATGTTATATGTCACCGTCCTTGTTTGATGTTTTTCTGTCGGGATCAGGTCCACAGATCTGACTGAGCAGGGCTTGGTCTTTTGATGAATTTGATCATTGCACCTCGCCTCTCTTAGATCTTTCCATCAGTGACAGTTCTACAATGAGTAGAGAGCATAGATCACAATCCAGCATGACATATGACCCCTTTACTGATTGTAATTACAGAGGGGAGAGAAGTCTGAAGATGAATGGGGATCAGATGAGAGCTCTATGGGGATGCATAAATGCTCTGTACTTTCACCTCAATGTAATCCACTCAGACAGAGAAACCATCTGCATGACTTTAAATTACACCACTGCATGAATTTGACATTACATGAACCCTTGCGGGTAAAATGTCAGATTCTCATTAGAGGGCATTTATCTTACTTTATGTTCCCAAGTGTCTACAAATCTCAAGAGGTCCCACAATACCTACCTGGCAAAAGAGTCAGCCTAACTTACAATTTTAAGTCAATTCAACTTGAGGTTTATCCAATTCAAACATCTTAGTTTAGATCTCCTAACTCATAATGTTTACTTCTACATCAGAAAATGTTATAAAATATATTTTAAATCGACTTGGCCACTATCTGGGACTCTTTCCTTCACGTAGCACCACTACACTTCCCATCACCATTGGCTCTCAGTTAAAAACAGCTGTAGCAACAACAGGGTTTGAACTCGTGATCTCGAAGGGACGAAGACTTAGACAGCTGCACCTCTCACTGCCACAAAAATAGAAATGCAGTCATAACCTGTTTGCGCAGAAGCGCCCTCTAGTGGGACCGCAGGCTTTAGTTAGGTTCTGGCTAAACAAAATCAGTTAACTGCTGCTCAGATATTCTTCATGGATTAAAAAAAACAAACTCAAATTTCTCAGAGCTAGTTTAAGTACCTTCATACCAGTTTTCAGCCATCTATACACAACTATTGTCCAGGGCACACCCTGTTTGTCCTGTCCAGCATCCCTAACCCTGAAGTAGCCTTTTAAACCAAACTTAGCATGGAGGTTCATTTTCGACTGTGTTATAGAAACTTCTTTTACCATCACAGCAGTTGTATGACACACAATAACAATTTTTTCCAGCTTCATGTACAAGTTTGGACACCTTCTGGACATAGATTAATACTAAAGTCATCCAAACTATGAATAAATACATATATAATTATTTAGTAAACAAACAAGTAAACAAACCAGAACATGTTTATATTTGACATTCTTCACAGTAGGCACCTCTTGCTTAGATGCAGCTTTCTTGGCATTTTCTCAGTCAGCTTTATGAGGTAGTCACCTGGAATGGCTTTCAGTTAACAGCTGTGTCTTGTCAAGAGCTCATGACTTGCATTTCTTGCCTCTTAATGTGTTTGAGACATCAGTTGTGTGTCTACTTTGAAGTAAAATCTAAAACATGTTTTGGTTTGTTGAACACTTTTAAGTTTACTACATGATTCTACATGACATGAGTCTGGATGACTTCAGTGTTCATTTACAATGTAAAAGAAATAAATAAATAAAACATTGGAGAAAGTGTGTCCAGACATTTGACTGGTACTGTACAAATTAGGATAATTAATCTTAAACTGTAGTAGCACAAAATGTCGAGCCTAAACTTGGTTCTGCACTAAGAGGTTTATCAAGACATGCTGTTATAATGTAAAAAAATAACTGGTCTCTAACTCGTTCACCTTGTGATCCCTAAACCCCAAAACTGGAGCCCAAGAGATGGAAATTAAGTCATTGTGTGATGAGAAAAATCCCAGCTGGTGTGGAAATAGATAGAATATATTTTGTATTTTATTTGCCTGATTAGGTGAGTTAGGAGAACGTTTGACTACACTAAGAACTTGAGTTGGGTGAACTGCAGTGCCGTACGTTGTTTCGTTTAGAGTAAATAATTAAAAAAAGAGTATTTTGTAGTGTCAAGCACAAGTCAGTTTGTATCTAATCAGGCTTGTGATTGTGTGTAAATGTGTTTGTAGGGTCCTGGAACTGGCAGACATGGTGAAGCATCTGAGAGCTCAGAACAGTGAGAAAGAGAGTAAGCTGGCAGCCTTGCAGGGCACTCTGGACAGGATGGTGAGATTTGCTGTAATGGGACATTTGGGGTAGATGTTTGGGGGTGAATTTGAAGAGAGGGACAACGCTGGTCTTGGTCTTAAATTTAAAGACCGTCTTTGAATTAATTACATTCTTGAATTTTCATTTTGTGAGTAAAAGATGGACTGATTTCCCAAATGTAATGAAGTTAAATTTGACATATTTTACCCTGCATGATGAGTTTTTAGTAACACCCCCTTTGGCAAGTATTAGAGCTTGTAAACACTTTTTCACCCCACTAACAGTCTCTTGGGCCATCTGGAATGCACTGCACTTTTGAGGTCTGTCCAGATTTTCAATGATATTTTGGTCAGGGGACTATGAGGGCCCCTTGATGTAGTACATTATGGATTTTGGGGTCTTCTTAGGATGATTATTTTGTTGTAGAAATCATCTTCTCTTCATCTTCAGCTTTTTACATGTGGTGTGATGCTTCCTTCCAGAATTTATTTGAATATTTAATTGAACTAATTGAATTGAATTAAAAGTTCCCATACCACTGACTCCAACACAAGCCCACTGCAGGATTGATCCACCATCATGTTTAACAGCAGAAAAAGTCATTTTTATGAAATTCTGCACTTATTGTTCTCCAAACATACCTTTGCTTAATGCAGTCAAAAATATCTTCTATCTCCAACAATACTAAGGCGGTGTTTGTAAAATGCTTCAGGGTTGATTAGATGTTTTATAAACTTCTAAAGAAAGTGAAACAGTGAAAGTGCACCATTATTAGCCATTGTGCTTGCACACAGAGGATTTTGACCTCTGCATTTAACGTATCCACACACATAATAGTGATCACACATTCCCAAAGTGGTGGGCAGCCCTTATTCATGACACCTGGGGAGCAGTTGGTGCTTAGGTGCCTTGCTCAAGGAGACTTCAGTCATCACCAGCCAGGGGAACGAACCGGTGACCTTCTAGTCACAAGTCCGGATCCCAACATGCCATAGCTGGCCTTTATTTTCTTGCTGCATTTTGTGGTGAAGATGCTGGAAAGCTTTTTATCTGATGGCTCATCCATGAAGGTGATACGTGTGCAGGTGTTGCATCACCACCACAAAGTCTTCATGAAGGTCTTTTGCACTCAAGTTGTGGTTTTGATTTTGAAGTATTTCTCTGAGAATGTCCAAGACCTCAACTTGACCTCCACTTTACCTGTGAACTTCCACTTTCAATTACATGATGAACCGAGGAAACTGTTACCTGAAAATGCTTTGCTGTCTTCTTGTAGCCTTCTCCTGCTTTGTGAACATCCATTACTTTAATTTTCAGAGTGCTGTGCAGCTACTTAGAGGAATATATGACTGCTGATAGTTGGGACAATGTTTGAGGAGTCAGTAACTTCCTAAAGCTTTGAAATTTTAATCTTCTAAAATTTTAATTGTTCATCTTTTACTCACTTATCTATTCACAGTAAGAGAAATTTTGCCCAGAGGTGCTCAAACTTTTGCATTCCACTGCATGTCATGGTTCCTGTATTATTAATGGTTTGTGGACTTGCATGTTTTTCTTTCTTGCTTTCTTGCTGTTCTGTGAAGGAAGTAAATCAGACTGAAGTCAGAACTGAGAAACAAACGTTGCTCAGTGAGATTAATAATCTACAGCAGATTCTTCACAGCATCCGCCAGGTCAGACACTCATGATCACGGGTTAGACTTACTAACCAAATGAATACAGACACATGCAGGGAGTCTCGTCCTACTGTTGGTTTTGAAAGTGAACTGACAGGATAAAGGATATCCTGATATGTGTGTTGTGTTGACAGAGAGCTAATTTGAACATTTCCTCACGAAATTCTTCACAGACTATTCATGACAATGGAGACAGCAGCAACTCGGCGAGCCCAGGGGAAGAGCTGCCTTCTCCGGTTCTGTCCATCTCCTCCATGAGTTTGTCCTCTCCTCAGCGTGATAACACTCTGCTTGCTGTACAGAGGGCTTTATTCCAGAGACAGAAGCAAACACAGGTCAGCAGAACTCTATTGAGAGTTGTCATTGACTCCCTTAACTTATACTATGGGAGGCCCACAGTTATCCTCTTTTCATCTTCACCTTTTTTACACACTGTTCAATGCTTGCTGGCAGTAACTGAATTAATTTTTCCTCTACCAGTGAAATACCGCTGGATACAACACAAGCCCAAAGCATAGTTGATCCACCACCATGCTTAGCAGTTGCAAATATGTTCTTTAAATAAAATTCTGCACCCTTCATTTCTCCATACATGACATGGGACTAACACGAACCAGTGGGTGGAGTCATGCGCCCTCTGGAATGCAGCTACGCTTTGGGAAAAACCCAGATACTGATGTTTCCGGGTTAAATTAAAGTGCAGAGAGGGCGGCAGCTACTACAAAATAAAGGAAAAACAGCCCCAAGAAAATAAACAAAACAATAAATACTACAGCCGGGGATGAACGAGTGCATTGGAGGTGGAAATGTGTGGTGCACACACACTTTGAAAAAAAATCCCACTAAAGGCAGAGGCTCTATCCTTTAATGAGGTGCACTGCCACCTGGGGTACATCAAAACAGTTTCCTACTTTTGTCAAGTGCAGTGCAACCCCAGAAGAGCCAGAGTCTAAGCGCCTTTTGTGGGAGGCTCGGGTGGTAAGCCCATGAAAAATAATAAAGAAAGAACTGTCCCTGACCTCCTTAAACTAGACTGAGAGGAGGCCAAAGAATGGGGACCCCTACGAAAACCTGTCTGCAGAGAAGAAAACCGAACTTGAATGAATGTCTGAAATGGCTCTGCACTTTTAGCGCCAGAGCCTTTTAGAAAGTCAGTAATCAGCTGAACATCATCTGATTATAAACATTAAGGGGACAGCAACCAATCGCCACTCCATGGGGGGCGGTCCCTTACAATGCATTTGCTTATTGAGGCCAAAACATTCTATTTTAATGCCATCAGGCCACTGGACTTGAATGCAAGATGCTTGCTTAGATGTTCTGCAGACTTCTGATGCTGAGCAGTGAATTCTACATGATTTATTAACACACTAAAGTGAAAGTTAGATATAGAAGAGGAATGTGTAGCTATATGAAATGTGTCGTTGTGAGGGATGCACTGATCATATTTTTCACTGGTGATTTTTTGGCCAAATTTTCTTAGCCAGATTTTTTGCAAAAAGGGAGAATAACATGACTGTAGTATAAATAAGCACACTAATATAAAACACATGAGTCTGTGGGCAGGCCTGACGCATCTGACTATTGGAAAGCTTATAGCAACATTTAAAGTGGGCTTAGCTGGTTCATTTTATTTATATCCTGATCAGTTTTAGAAGCAAATATCCAGGCCAAATTTGCATAATGCATCCGTGTCTTCAGATTTACGTGAAACTGAATGGTTACAGGTTACTGATTGTCATTCTTCTACTGCAGCAGTTACAGGTGAGTCTGGATGCTGCGCTGGAACAGGCTGCCGCCCTGAGGGATCAGCTACAGGAGGTAGAATCAGAGCGAAGGCAGCTTGAGCAGAAGATACAGCAGCTAGAGCTGGAGAACCATCATGCTGAGAAAGCAGGGGAGGAGAGCAGCAGAGATGCCCAGAGATACCGTGCATCCCTGGGCATCGCCACCAGGTAGACCCCATGCTTTTTGAACTGTGCTACCCCACAAATGGCCATATAAGTGACTGAGGGGAAGAGGAAGCAGGCTATCAATCAGCTCTAATATGCTTTGGCTTATTTTGAACGATGCTCTGTGCAGATTTGCTGGCTTTTCCAATGTTTCTGCAGTACAGCTGACACAGTCTGTATGTCTCCTGAGATTTATCATCTGACAATAGCCTCAGCTGCACACTCCCAAACACATAGCAGCTCAGTCAGAGGCTTAATCTGTGCAGGGAACGAGGGGATGCACTCTGTTCTCCTCACAGAATAAAGATAAAAATAAGAAAATCATTAACTGAGACGCATAACATGACATTTGTTGCATCTTGTGCACTTTTTACCCTTCCAGGGCCACCACAGAGCAGACGGATCATTCTCAGCACTGCAGTGACACTGACGTGGTGGTGGTGTGTTAGTGTGTGTTGTGCTGGCACAAGTGGATCAGACACAGCAGAGTTGCTGGAGTTTGAGGTGTCACTGCTTGGCTGAGAAGAGTCCACCAATCAAAACTATCAGGCCAACAGTGTCGTACACAACCTGTCTCTGACTTTACATCTACAACGTGGACCAACACGGCAAGTGTGTCTAATAGAGTGGACAGTGAGTGGTCTGGTCCACTCAACACGCACTAACACACCACCACCACGTCGGTGTCATTGAGAATTATCCATCACCCCAAATAACACCTGCTCAGTGGGGGTCCTGATCATTGAAGAACAGGTGAAAGGAGGATACAGAGAAACAGATGGACTACAGTGTGTAATTGTATTGCACCTGTATGCTCAGTGGAGCTAAAATGGACAACATATGTGTACCTAATGAAGTGGCCAGTAGTCAGAAATGTCAAAGTTGATTATATTTGTATAAATACACAAAAAAATCAAAGCAGAAAGTCAAGAATACTTGAACAAAGTCAATAACCACAACTGGCTTGGCCAACATCTTGGATGTGTGAGTGGAGGTGCAGGATGTTCAGCACTGATTGGTCGGTTGCAGATGCTGTTTGTTGTTTGTTTGTGATGCTCAGAACGAACACTGATGACATTTTTACCTTAAACACACAGACTCAAAAAGCAAAGAGGATAGAGGAAGATTTTCAGTCACAGCGTGCTCTACTTCATAGAGAACAATGTAAATACAGGTGCAGGTCATAAAATTAGAATATCATGGGCCCCGAGTGGCTCAGCAGGCTAAGACGCTGACACTATGACCAGAGGATCGCGAGTTCGAATCCCAGTCATGCTGTTTGCCATCAACAGCCGGGGCCCAAGAGAAGAAAAATTGGCAGTGCTCTCTCTGGGCGGGTAGATGGCGCTCTCACTCTCCCTATCACTCTCACATTGCAATGTCCGCTGGCTCAGGCGTCTACTGATTGGTCCAATCGGAGCTGGGGACCCTGTGTGCCTTCCTACGAGTGCGTTAGGCTCTCCAGTGACGGTGTATCAGCGGTGGTTCAAAAAGAAGCGGTGGCTGCATCACACGCAATGGAGGAGGCTTGTGCTTGTCTGCACCCTCCTAGAGTCAGAGACAGTGTAAAGTGATGGGGAGAGGCCTAACGGAGGGGATGGGCTGATTGGCTACTACTACATTGGGAAGGGGATAAAAACTGGCAAAAACCTAGAAATAAAAAAAATAAATAAATTAGAATATCATGAAAAAGTAGATTTTTGTCAGTAATTCAGTTCAAAAAGTGAAACTTGTGTATTATATTCATTCATTACACACAGACTGAAATATTAAATGTTTATTTCTTTTATTTTGATGATTATAACTGACAACTAATGAAAATCCCAAATTCAGTACCTCAGAAAATGAGAATATGACTTAAGACCAAAAAAAGGATGTTTAGAAATGTTGGCCAACTGAAAAGTATGAAGATGAAAAGTATGAGCATGTACAGCTCTCAGTGTTTATTTGGGGCTCCTTTGGCCTGGATTACTGCAGCAGTGCGGCGTGGCATGGAGTCCATCAGTCTGTGGCACTGCTCAGGTGTTATGAGAGCCCAGGTTGCTCTGATAGTGGCCTTCAGCTCTTCTGAACTGTTGGGTCTGGTGTATCACATCTTCCTCTTCACTAAACCTCATAGATGTTCTGTGGGGTTAAGGTCAGGCGAGTCACCATGGTCCTTAAACCAGGTACTGGTAGCTTTGGCACTGTGTGCAGATGCCAAATCATTCACATCACATGTTCCTGGTCCCGGTTTCACCCCAACGATCAAAGATATAGAAACACAAAAGCTAAAAGAAGTATAGAACCTGAGTAAAAATAAATATTTTGCAGCATGAACATGTATAAAGTGACCATATGTGGTGAAGGTGACCGGTGTGTGTAAAGTGACAGCGCAGTAGAGTTCAGATGGGGTTTAAGACTAAGATTCTCTGCTTCTGGAATGAAGCTGTTTCTCAGTCTGGTGGTTTTACACTTGATGCTCCTCAAACTCCTCCTGAAAGGAGCGGGACAAAAAGTGTGTGTGCTGGGTGATTGTGGTCCTTCATGATGCTGGTGGCCCTCGTCCTGCATCTGGAGGTATAGATGTCTGCATTGATGGGGAGGCTGAGTCCTCGGTCCAGCCTTCGGCATCCTCTGTAGAGCTTTCCTCCCTGCCGCAGAGCAGCCTCCATGACACATGATGATGCTGCAGCACAGAACACTCTCCACCACACATCTGTAGAAAGAGGTGAGGATTGAACTCCTTAGTCCTAGTCCTAGTCCAAACTGATCAACATTAAAGTAAAAAAGGCTTGAAATGTGCCCAGCACCTTTCTCCTTAATGGTGATCAAGGTAATGGTGGTTTGTTTGCTTGGTTTACTGTATGGATCTGGCCCTTTCTGACCCAGGATGCTGCCCAGGTGTTTGTCCAGTCTCTCGTCATCTTGAGACTTGAATACTGCTACTCACTACTGGCTGGTCTTCCTATGTGAGCCATCAGGCTCCTGCAGCTGATCCAGAATGCAGCTGCTCGGCTGGTCTTCAGTCAACCCAAGTTCTCTCACATCACTGCACTGCTGCGTTCACTTCACTGGCTTCCTGTAGCTGCTCACATCAGATTTCAAACCCTGATGCTCACCTATGAAGCAAGAAATGGACCAGCGCCTCTCTACCTAATGCCAATGGTCAAGTCTTGAGTTGCACCTTGAACCCTTTGAGCTTCTAGTCAACTCAGCTTGACCCGCCATCCTTCAAGACACGTGGAAGACTGGCATCAAGACTGTTCTCTGTCCTAAATGAACTGTTATTGTATCTGCGAGCGCCTGATTTAGAGATATTTGAATTAATTGATGATTATGTAATACTTGTGACATGAGTGTGTGTGTGTGTGTGTGTGATTGATTTAGAAACATAGTTCTGAGTTTATAAAGACTGCCTGATTGATTACTAATTGTCTCCATCCCTGCTCATCCCTGTCCTGCTGTAGTGAGAAGAGTGAGGTGGAAAAGCAGCGTTCTGCCCTGCAGCGCAGACTGGAGCAGGAGCATGCAGAGCTGGAGCACCTGCGCAGTTCCTCTCTGGACGTCCAGCGGCAGAGAGACCTCCTCCGGCAGCAGAGGGAGGACCTAGAGAGGCAGCTGGCTCGGGAGCGCTCAGAGGCCTTGAGGGGGTAAGCTGTTGCGCAACCCGGAATAACCCCCATGTCAACCTCCCCTCCGGCCCCTGTTTGTTTTTCCATCTTTTTTTAATTGTTTACAGTCAGTATCACTAACACATGTTGTCCTCAAAGAAGCCTCGCTCAGAGCCAAGATAGTGTTGTTTACGGATGCCACTGAACGTGAAGATAACTTTATTTCACTGCTCTTGGGGTAATGACCTGAGCATGGACTTGTGAGGTTTGCTGGGTCAGGGATGCAGTTTAAAGGGGATCTGTGGAGAAAAAGCTCTGCTGTCAAAATGTTTATAAAGTGGTTGTGAACTGTGACCTGTGTGCTGGTCTCTTTTCTGTCAGGAGACAGCTATAAGCACTCATGCCATGTTTACAGAAATCCATCTCATCTCCTGTATCTCTGACAGCGGAAGTGGATGTGTGTGTGTGTGTGTGTGTGTGTGTGTGTGTGTGTGTGTGTCCGTATCAGTGTTTGTTTGCCGTCATTTACATGCTGGTTGGCTCTGGCTGCTCTTCAACATCTTGGGCTATATTGTATTACAAAACATTCAGTCTTGTGCTGATAGATGTGTGTGTGTGTGTTTTCTCTGAAGACAGAGGACAGTTGAACAGCTGGAAGCTAAACACTCAGATGTGCGTAAAGAGCTGATTACAGTGAAGGAGGCTCTGAGTCAGCTCACACTGCAAAAAGAGGTTCTAGAGGATGAGAAGAGCAGCCTTGCAAAAGCTCTCTCTAAGGTATTGCACACACACACACACACACACACACACACATTTCATTTTGCACGTAAACCTCCTAAACCTAAACCTCAATAACCAAGACAGTCTTACACTTAAATCTAAACCTCAATAACCAAAAGACAGTTTTACTTTTAAACCTAAACCTAAACCTAAATAACCAAAAGACAGTCTTACACCTAATCTTTAACCTCAATAACCAAAAGACAGTCTTACACTTAAACCTAAACCTCAATAACCAAGACAGTCTTACTCCTAAACCTCAATAACATAATAACAGTCTTACGCTTAAACCTAAACCTCAATAACCAAGACAGGCTTACTCCTAAACCTCAATAACATAATAACAGTCTTACACTTAAACCTAAACCTCAATAACATAATAACAGTCTTACACTTAAACCTAAACCTCAGTAACCAAAAGACAGTCTTACACTTAAACCTAAAGCTCAAAAACCAAAAGACAGTCTTACACTTAAACCTAAACCTCAATAACCAAAAGACAGTCTTACTTTTAAACCTAAACCTCAATAACATAAAAACAGTCTTACACTTAAACCTAAACCTCAAAAACCAAAAGACAGTTTTACTGTTAAGCCTAAACCTCATTAACCAATAGACAGTCTTACACTTAAAGTTAAGCCTCAATAACCAAAAGACTGTCTTACTTTTAAACCTAAACCTAAATATCCAAGACAGTCTTACACCTCAACTTAAGCCTCAATAACCAAAAGACAGTCTTACACCTAAACCTCAGTAACCAAGACAGTCTTACTCCTAAACCTAAACCTCAATAACATAAAAACAGTCTTACACTTAAACCTAAACCTCAAAAACCAAAACAGTTTTACTCTTAAACCTAAACCTCAATAACCAAAAGACAATCTTACACCTAAACTTAAACCTCAATAACCACAACAGTCTTACACCTAAACCTAAATAAACAAAATACAGTCTTACACCTAAACCTCAATAACCAAGATAGTCTTACACCTAAACCTAAACCTCAATAACCAAGACAGTCTTACAAATAAACATAAACCTAAATCTTAACTTCAATAACCAAAAGACAATCTTAGACCTAAACTTAAACCTCAACAATCAAAATACAGTCTTACTCCTAAACTTAAACCTCAATAACCAAAATACAATTACACTTAAACCTAAACCTCAGTAACCAAAAGACAGTCTTAGTCCTAAACCTACTGAAACGGCTCTGTTGTCCGTCACAGAAGCCTTAAAAACTGCCAGAGCCACCGGACAGTCCTCGGTGCTCATACTGCTGGACCTGTCAGCTGCTTTTGACACGGTTAATCACGATCTCCTATTATCTATGCTTTCAAACATGGGTATCTCGGATACACCACTATCATGGTTCAGATCCTACCTCGCTGAGCGTTCATTTAAAGTGCCATGGCTAGGACAGCTGTCCTCTTCGCACTCACTGTCCACCGGAGTGCCTTAAGGCTCGGTACTGGGACCCCTTCTTTTTTCCATTTACACCACCTCACTGGGACCAGTTATCTGCTCGCATGGCTTTTCCTACCATTGCTTTGCTGATGATAATCAGCTCTATCTGTTATTCCCGCCTGATGATGACTCTTCCATCTCAGCGCGGATATCTCACTGCCTCTCAGATATATCCTCATGGATGAAGGATCACCACCTACAACTTAACCCCTCAAAGACTGAACTGGTCTTCCCCGCAAAACAGTCGGTTCAACACAACCTCACCTTGATGATCAACTCTCTCTCACTCTCCCCGTCAAAGGTTGTTAGGAATCTCGTGGTTATGTTTGATGACCAGCTTTCATTCACACATCATGTGTCCTCTGTTGCACGGTCCTGCCGCTTTGCGCTCTATAATATCAGATAAATCAGAC
>BRDA01044602.1:0-12309 GCA_036984385.1 Crenuchus spilurus
CATGACCTTCATGACATGTGATGTAAGGGCTACAGGTCTGAAGTCATTCAAGGAGGTGATGGTGGTGGATTTTTTTGGAACGGGAACCAGGCATGCTACAAGGATTATTAACCTTAGCTAACGTACCTTTAAAGCCACAGACACAGGTTGAGGTAGCCTAGCCAGGGCAAAAATCTGCTGCGAGCAAAAACTTTCTGATATTCATCTTACAGGAGTAATAATGTTTGACTCAATCAAGATAAAAATAATATATGATATTATATAAGTATTCAGCAAGTTGTTATGGATTAACATTACGTTACCTTTAGTCACATAGTGTCTCTGTCTCTCTGTCTCTGTCTCTCTGTCTCTCTCTCTCTCTCTCTGAGAGAGTCAAAAGAAAAAAGATAAAAGTGGTTATTTGCGCACACAGTACAGTACAATACCTGTAATATGTAATAAACTAAACCCATTAAACAAGTATATAGTTTTACTCTGTGAATACACACAACATTTTATGTATTTAGTTATTAATAACTAATATTAGTACTGATAATAGGATTGAAGACGAGAGTGCCATAAATGTCCAGGATGAGACTCGTTAACACATCAAGTTGAAACCTTTTTCTCTACAGAACGTGTTTAATAGTAAAGAGTTTAATGTTTAATTAAACTCTCAGATGCTCGGTGGAGAACAGACTGCTGTAAAATATTATATTTATTATATTTGGCAAAAGAAAGAAGAAAGTTAAATAAATACACAGTAAAAGCATTACAATGTATTTCTAATACAGTTAACCCAAAATCTCCTGAATCCTTTTAGAAAAGAAAATGATTTAATAAATAAATAAATAGGCAGACAAGTTACACCCTTGAGGTGAGTATATTTAACATAGTGGACAGTGAATGGAGACATCCCAGTGCAACACACACTAACACACCAATAATGGGACTTCTGTCTTTAGTATAAGTGTTATTATGCTGGCACATATCTGAGCACAATGTGAGACTTTATTGAGGTCTATACTGATGTGAAGTCTTTTTCT
The DNA here is from genome assembly GCA_036984385.1 of Crenuchus spilurus. Taxonomy (NCBI): domain Eukaryota; kingdom Metazoa; phylum Chordata; class Actinopteri; order Characiformes; family Crenuchidae; genus Crenuchus; species Crenuchus spilurus. The sequence continues at coordinate 1,026 of BRDA01044602.1, forward strand.
TAGGAGAAATATTTGGGCAGCAAGAGATTTAAGCTAAAATCTCACTGTTGTTTAGAAGAAACTGCAGAGATATAAAGGAGATCTCAGGAGATACAGTATAAAGGAGGTTGTAACATAACATAAGAAACTTCTTAGCTTAGCCAAATCCACACCCCCACAATACCTTACACCCCACCCCATCACACACATGCACACACACACTCTCTCTCTCGTTCTGGGTGGTAACGGCTGCCGTCCCCAGAGTGATTAATCCACTCACACACTGTGGTGCAAGACGCTTGTCTAGAGCCAACTCACAAACACGTCCTGCAACACTGTGTAAAGTGTTTTCAAGATTTTTATGTCTTTGAGTTTGGTAATTGTGGTTAGTGAGGTCATTCTAAACCAGTTTAGTCATTTTCCTCTGCAATAAATCTACAGTGTGCAGAAGATTTTGTAGCAATGGTAATGTAGTTGGTTGGACAACCCTGGATCTTACATTATGCCCTACTGACTCCCAATCGTAGCAACATACTACAGTTGGCTTATTAATCTCAAATACACAGACATTAATTTTCAGTTTTAAACCCCAGAGATTTTGCAGTGGATCTAAATCACCTTAAAATCCAAACTGGACCTCAAAGATATACTGGACGAGGAGTTATTGTTCTCTTCTCTCTCCTAAATTAGAGGCTTGAGAGAATATCCCTAGGAAGAACAATGGGAGGACTACACTGCTTTGTATTGATTTATATTACCATAGAATCTGTATTGAGAACACTTCAATTCACTGAGAGAGGTTTGCTTCCCAACCTGTTCACTGAGCACAGAATAGTCAGTACAGGAACTACCTAATCCTAACGCTACAAAGCAGTCTACAAGTACAGTGGTAACCCTACTTACGAGCATCCCTACTAACGAGTATTCCAAGTAATGAGTCGAGATCTCTGAATATTTTTGTTCCAGGTAACGACTAAAATTCCAAGTAACGAGTAGCCTAAATTTGTTCAAGTATGCCAACTGCTAGGGGCGCGGCGGTCGTAGCATCCCCTAGATGCTAGCATAGAAGAGGTCAGTCATTAACTTTGACCGCTGTCCAGTGAAAGTGAAAGTGCTAGTGAAAGCAACTCAAAGAAAGCAAAAGGTAGTAAACAAGAAAGTTAGATAAATTTTACTTTACTTTTCATACGATAAGTGTAACCATGCCATACACGTACGCCCGTCCTCCTGTCCTCCTTAGCCGCCAGCCTACACGAGCACCGTCGTCGTTTAGTTTATGTTTTAAAAGATCCATATAAACACATTATTTAGCATATTAAAGTATACTGTATATTGGCCGGCTAACACAGATTAATCAGTTTTACATGTATTCTTATGGGGAAAATGCATCCAGCTAATGAGCAAACCAGCTAACAAGCTCGGCTCCTGCACGGATTAAACTCGTAAGTAGGGTTGTTACCACTGTATCTGGACAGTTGCACACAACAAACAAACTAAAAAATTAGAATATCATGAATTCTTCATGGGCGACACAGTGGCTTGGTGGTTAGCACACGCAAATCTCAGCGCTGAGGTCTTGGGTTTGAGTATCCATCTGGGTGGAGTTTTCCTGTTCTCCCAGTGTCTGTGTGGATTTCCTCCGTGGTCTTCGGTTTCTTCCCACAGTCCAAAAACATGGATATCAGGTGGACTGGGTACTATAAATTGCCCGTGTGTGTGTGCACCCACCTATGGATTGCTGTCCTGTACTAGGCTTAGTTGGGATAATGTAATGGCTTGCTCTGTACCCAGTGAGGGGTACATGACCCTGATAAGGATTAAGTGGGTGGGATAATGGATGAATGGATGAATTCTTCACAATTTTATTCAAAAGAAAAATGGTCATATTTTATATTTATTACACATAGTGTAACATCTGAAGCTTTTTTTGTTTTACCAGCTCATGAAAATCAGAAATCTGGAATCTCAAATTATTTGAATATTTTATTTGTTGAATATTTAATTTTCATTTGGAGTTAATTACTACTCAAACAGTATCAACATAAAAAAGGTTTGAAATGTGACCTTTACTTGTAATGAAAATGAAATGTATGATAGTTTGCCTCTTTAATTAATTTCTGAACACAAATGAACTTTTTCATTATATTCTAATTTTTACTGATGCACTAGTACATGTGAAATGACAGAAAATACTTCTAAATTATGTTTCTTGCATAACTATCAAACGCTAAATCTCTGCACTCTCTTTTGCTTCTTATTACCTTAATTGGACTTAATTTATGCCCTTTTTAATAAAAGCATGAACACACTTTATCTGTGTGATAAAAGAAGGAAATCATTTTTATTCCTGTCTGAACCAAACTACTCTGTACTCCCACTCTTTCTCTGCTTCTGTCATACAGAGAAGAGAATGTGAAAGAAGAGAGAGATAGAGCAGAGATGAGTGGATGAAAGGATGTGGGACAACCACAGGGAGGCAAACCCAAAGATGATACGACCACTAAAATGAGAACCACCTGCGGGTTACTGTGGCCACACTGCTCGCTGCACACGCAGATGCAACCTGGGATTGATTACCCACGCTCCCCTCCTCCTCTCCACACCCACTCCTTTGGGGTGATATTATTTGTATATCCAAAATGATCTCAAAATTAAGGATTTCAACCACAGACACTTTTTAGCAGCGCCAGGAAGATTACCCTGAATCATTTTGGCTTGACTGATGTTGCGTTTTTGGCTTTACTGCCCCTCCACTGGCAAAAACCAAACACCCCCCCCATCAAACCTTACACATGAGGCCACACAGCCACATTGACACGTCACACAAAATCTTTGTTTTCCATTTTATACTCTCTATCCCATATGTACAGTACTAAAATTATTTCATCCATCTAGTGTTTATTCCACTTATTGATAAAAAAAGCTATTTATATTCAGTTGTAGCAACTGAAATATTAAACATGAAAAGAGAAGGTTATAAAGATCCATGTTTAAGTTTTAGTGTAGATTAATCACTGTGATTTCATTTCATTAACATACCTTGGGTTTATAAGCAACAGTTAAAAAATAATGGGTCCCCGATATGAAAAATGGGACTTAAAATCAGGTGTTTTCTTGTTTTTAAATGACAGTTTCAGACTCTAATAGAATTAAAAATCTATTAATTATCAATTTGATTAGATCATGTTCATTCCCAGCAGGCCAACAATGTCTATGGACATTCAGTTTTGGTTGAATGTTGGTCATGACATCGGATGACAAAAATTCAACATTAGGATAATGTCTAATAATGTCCTGTACTTAATTCAGGCTTAAAGGGACAGAGCAAATTAAATAGCAGAAATGGTGTCCACTGGTGGTGGAGCTGCATCTCAGCAAAGTATTTGGTGAAACATTCTGTGACAAAGAAGATAAGAGTTATTTTAATATATTATATATTATATATATATCATTGGTTATCATTGACTTTTTTGGGGGAAATTTAGTTCCAGTTATTGTTCACCTGTTTAGTTTTTGTGGGAGTGCCCACGTGACAAATTTTGAGAAAACAAAGCATCCACTCACATATATGTCCATGTGTTTCTTGTCCATTCTGGCTTTGTTTCTCATTGTTTCTCATTGAGCAGGTGGCATGGTGGCTTAGTGGTTAACACGTTCGCCTCTCAGCGCTGAGGTCTTGGGTTCGATTCCACATCTGGGTGGAGTTTCCATGTTCTCCCCGTGTCTGCGTGGGTTTCCTCTGGGATCTCCGGTTTCCTCCCACAGTCCAAAAACATGGAGGTCAGGTGAATTGTGTACTCTAAAATTGTCCGTCTGTGTGTGTGTCACCCAGCGATGGACTGGCGCCCTGTCCTGGGCTTAGTTGACTAATGTAATGCCCTGCCCTGTGCCCAGTGCCCAGTGAGGGGGTAGGGGAATAACTGCGACCCTGATAAGGATTAAGCGGGTGTGATAATGAATGAATGAATGTCTCATTGATAACATTCAAAACTAACTAAAACACGTCATACTAAAGCGATGGCACGCATCACTATCACCTGAAAATGGGTTCGAAAGCAAATAGCAGCCAAGAACCCAGAGAAAGGTTGTACAAAACAAAGGCTGTGGCTGGACCACACTGGCATGCTCTAGAACTAAATGTAAACCCGTAAGAGTGATGCTAACTTTAATATATAATATATACATTTTATACAAAATGTATTTTTTGTCAATATTTTGGAGCATCTGGAACCAATGAATTGTATTTACATTATTTCTTATGGGAAATATTGCTTCAGTTATCTTGCTTCAATAATCTTGTGTGAAACCACTAGAAAGAGCACAGTTGTCCACACTTACAGCAGGAGAGGTGCTGAGCTATGTAGGGTGTAGTTAGGACCTGAACTGGAAGCCACTGAAACTGGTGGCTTTATGAGCACTATGTATATTAACCTTCATCAGAAACAACATTATTGTATTCTGTATGAAACTATAGTCTTTTTTATTCATAACCATTCATGCTTAGCAAATGCTTTAACTGGAGTGTGGCTACCACCTTCAGCTCTGCTTAATGTTCCACTGTTCTCAATAAAAGTTGGAGCCAGAACCCCCCCAGCCCCCCACCCAAGCCCCAAACCCACAGAATTTAATTACCCCTGAAACACAGGGCCCCCACATCAGAGGCCACACAGTCCAATGTGTCAGAGCCATGCTGGGAACAATTCACCGTGATTTAGAGGTGCTTCGGACAGAGAGAGAGAGAGAGAGAGAGAGAGAGAGAGAGAGAGAGAGAGAGAGAGAAAGAGAAAAGAGAGAGAGAGAGAAATGGTTTGTAGGCGTCATAAAATTGCAGGCCTTTAAGTCTTTACTGAGAATGTGCAACACCTTGCAGATGTGCAGGTGAATACACATTTTACACATGAATGTTATGTGTAAATTATTTACAGGAAGGCATTTTCAGTACTTTTTTCATTACTAATTTAAAAAATACTATAAAATTAAATGTACTTTATCACTGACAATGGCAATTAGTTTGAATAATCATTATAATATTACATGTATATATATAACAGCGAGAGTTCTTAAAGATGTTTAATTTTAGAAGAAGGGTTGTGAGTATATGAATGAATCATAGTGAATATATAACATACACATTTGTAATTATACTGCTTTATTAAAAGTATATACTAGTCTAATGACAGTGCCTCTATTTGCATCTCCTGTTATACTGCATACGAAGAAGCTTTACTCTAATAAAAACATTGTTTACTGTCCATTTGGTAAAACAGAGAAAGCTGATGGCTTCAGATATAATGTCATATCAGCAAAACTTCAAACAAACAGAACTCAGATTGAATGAGATATTCTTGAATGCTCCTAATGTTTCCATGAACATAAACTTATTATGAATGGGAAATATAGCACACAAAATGCTAAAATGAAACAAGCTAAAGCTCCTGGAGTATCTTTAGCCACTGTAAACCAGCATGCCTCATGAGCGCAGGACAATGCACACATACAGAAATCTGCACTACTTTTCCTCATTGGCAAATATTACAGCACATTTTAGACTAAGTTATATTCAGTATAGTTTTGCCCCTTAAGCCCTGCAGCCCTTTGTAAAGTACACAATGTAATGATGTCATCAATGTGCAAATCTGTGGTGTGTAAGTCCTCAGAAGTGCACAGTTTAAAAGTGTGCATGTGGAAAGGTCTTGATATTATACATGACAATATAGATTATGTGAATGTGCTATTTTAAATAACTTAACCAAACTTAACTGTTAGTGGAGAAATTTCTATAACTCACATTTTAAAGTCATTTCTTCTCTGTCATGCTGCTCAGCCTATGTTACACAAAACTACCCACTCTGGTCCTCATGTGTATCTTACAGAATTAAGGTTAATAATCCCTTCTCAATCTGCATCATTGTGATCCTCACTAAGAGCTACAGTAAGGGTGTATGTGGGGCACTTGTGAGCATCCCTTTGAATACAACACTAGTGAGCATATGCATTTGTGCACTGTACCTTTCCGTCTGAGACCATCTCGCTCTTTTGTGTTCAAATTAACTTACTTGTCAATCAGATATATTTTACCAGCAGAGCCCAGAAAGAGTCTCTCTACTTTTTAAAGAAGTAACTTGGCTCACCTCTCACTGAAAATGTCATATGTACGTATAACTTCTAAGACAACATTTGATATCAACTGAAAACTTAGCTGTTCTGCTAAATTTCTTATTGTTTTTGAAGCTTACGTGCTGTTAAACTACGGTGCTTGTTCTCGTAGTATCCTTTGCAGTTTCACTACCATAGATTTTGTGCAAAAACTGTGTTGGTTGTGGGTATGCAGTACCTCTTCCAGTCTTACCACTGGACAGTCCAATGAACCTCGTAGATTGTATTTATGGCCACTACAGATATATATATATATATGCTGTTTGCCATCAACATCCGGGGCAAAAGAGAGCAAAAATTGGCTGTGTTCTCTCTGGGCAGGTAGATTGCGCTCTCTCTCCCCATCACTCTCACATTGCAGTATCTGCTGGCTCAGGCATCTACTGATTGGTCCATTCGGAGCTGGGAATCCTGCACTTTCCTCCAAGTGCGTTTACTTGAAGGTATATCAGCGGTAGTTTGAAAAGAGGCAGTGGCTGCATCACACACACTGGAGGAGGCTTGTGCTTGTCTTCACCCTCCTAGAGTCAGGAACATTGCAAAAGTGATGGGGAGAGTCCTAATGGATGGGATGGTTTAATTGGCTACTACTATATTGGGAAGAGGAGTAAATTGGCAAAATTATATATATATATATATATATATATATATATATATATATATATATATATATATATGCACTACCAGTTTGCCTATGGATCTGTACATAATGAACTGTGTCACAGACACTTTTTACATGCATATAAAAATAATGCACATCTATAAATGTGTCACAGTTTATTGTTTACAGTCTCTTTGTGGAAGAGTTTTGTAAAGGGATCATGTTGACATAAGCTAGGTAATGCCAAATGAGGAAACCAGAAAAAGTTTAAGATTAAGTTGGTATCTACATATGAGTATAGCTAGTTGTACAATATGTTTGTGTATGTGCACGTGCACGGTCACACCAGACATCAATCTCTTTATATATAAATATATATTAAAAAAGTCATTACAATTATTAGAGAAATCATTAAAATGATCAAAGAAAGCCTGTCCTATTTACAGCTGTATTTCAAGTCTTCAGTGTCCTCTTTCTGACACAGGAACACTATTACATCTGGTTTTGAACATAACTGGCATATTGTGCTACCATAGCATCCATCCATATGCAGCCCATATTTAATTACAAAGGGAGTGTGAATATATGGCCAAATAAGTCCATTGTTAATGAGGGCTGCCATGTTTCAAACAGTTTCCTGTCTTTTGTTCTCTACCCCGCTTGCACATTTTCATGGAGGGGAAAGAAATGAAGCACCATCAAGGTGCAGGTGACTGCCTCTCTCTTTCTCTGATCTGACCCCAGACATGGCATGCAGTATGAAAATAATTGCACAAGGCTGTGACAGCCCAAGGCTAGCATTTGGTCACAGTCCCTTACACCTTGCTTTAATGAACCAATCGAACGGTGACAGGAAAAAAAGGAGAAGTGCTTTTTGCCAGCATGGTTTGAATTACACATGTAGTTACAGCTGTTGATCTTGGACAAGGCACCTTTTTACAAGTGACTGCCCTTTTCATGGCCTTTTAGAAGCCTTTGTTGCCCCAATGACCTCTGCTGAGCAATCAAAAACTTCTTTTCCAGTCTACCAATCATGGCCTAACACTATAAAACTATTGCAATAAACCTGCAGCTCCCCACACAAGTGCTCTGACCATCATCTGCTTCACTCTTACTGACTGAAGCACCACAGATGGCTTGATGCAAACAAGCGCCTCCCTTGGCAAAGGAAGTTAATAGCAAACAGTAATACGCTGAATGTAAGTAGCTGCCAAAAAGCAGTCCTCGCACAATGCCTCCACACTAAGAAGGAAGCAAATGCGGTTGTCACACATTTAAGGACATTGTTTAGCCTCAGCTCTTCCAGATCTCTGCCACATTTCTCTTTTCCTGAGTTTGCCAAGTAAAAGTTGCAGATTGAATTTGTAGCATTAGCTCATAATCAACACCTTATTGCCTGGAGGTTTTATTTGAGTGACATGGACATGAAGTTAATGAGCACAGCCTCATCTCTTTCACTCAGACTGATGATGTTTTGGGTTGATTCACTAAGGGAATTGTGTGTGTCTTCAGCTTTAAACGATGTCTTTGCTAGCTATGGGAAACAGCTGAGTGAATCTGATGTCAGATTAATTGAATACACACCGTTTGGCTAATTCACGTCATGCCTTGATGCCTTGATGTAATAGAATGATGTTTTGAAATGTATTTCTTCTTACATACACAAAGACTTGACAGTGATTTCTATCTTCATTCTGTGTATCAGGATAGAAGGCAAAGTCAGGAAAGCAGACACGTGCGTAAAAGTAAATAAAATATTTACTGAACGGATGGTCACAAAAGGGATCCAGGTAAACAGGGAATACAGCAAACAGAGATAAAGACGTCAGGCAAGAGAATAATCCAAAAGTAGGTCAAGGTCAAAATCACCAGCAGAGCAAACAATGACAAAAGGGCAAAGACAAAACGTGGTCAAAACGAGAGCTAAAGTCAAATACTAGATATATACTGGAACATACAAAGAGAATCGCTCGGTAAGGCACTAAGTAGTGGCAATACTTCGCATAGGCTAGTGTGAGAGAGGAGTTTAAAAAGAGTTCATTTAATGAGCGCCAGGTGAGCGCGCTCAGTACTCCGGCGACAGCGACCTTTGGACTCTGTGCTGATTGGTGGAGAGAGATCGCTGCCGCCGCGTGGGAAGTTGGGAGTTGGAGTTTCTACTCCTAGAGTTCTGAGTCCTGACACTGTGAAAAAAGGCTGTTTTGTAGAGAAAAAGTAAAAAAAGGAAGAAATTTGCTGCTTGCTGTCATAACAAAGTGTATCACCAACTAATTTTGGACCATTTTATTGGTCTCTTCATTACAAAATGCTCAATTAAGAAAAAAGAAAACAAAAGCTTTGATATTCATGTCTGTGCTCTTCCAGGAAACAAAAGAGAGTCAAGGAGATGATGCTGAAATTCAGAGATAGAAGTATAATATTTGACTTTTCATTTTATAAAGCTTCGTTTCAGTCACGGGACACACGCTGTCAGTATCTATCCCATAATCAGTCCCAGACTGCCCCGTCTCTGCAGCACGGCTATTATTATGAGCCTCCATGCCGCCAAACAGTCACGTTCAATCTTGATTGAGTTTCTTCTGTTTGTTATTTTTTACCAAGGACTTCCAGTGCTTGCCATGGAAACCCAGGCCCGGGTGGCCTCTAGACTAATCCATAGCCCAATATCACTGAAATAGCCCGCTGCATGATAATTATAGAGCCCGCAAAATCAGTAGTCCCTGTGATGTGGACGGCTGGCCGACCTCTAAGTGCTCCAGCAGATTTCCCCAATATTACGCCACCTTGCTTTTCCATCCAGGGGCTATCTGCACACAGCAATGGGAAACGCATCGGCTGATCTCTGAGAGTGTGTACTTTTGCCTGGTGACTCTAGAGATGTAAGCCATTCTTATTTTTTCTTTCTGCTGTTGGAGGGTGACTAATGACAACTGTGTCTCATCCATGGAATAAGGGGGACGTGTGATTCTCTGAAAGTGGGAAAAGCAAACCCAACTTTCTCCAGTTTGACTCCAAATATCCCCAACCCCCATTGATTTTTTGGGGAGCAGTGGTGGAGACTTTTACTGAACCCTACAAAAATATAATGGCTGGTTGGTTTTGAAGGATGTGTTTGTAATGGGCTTGGTCTTTAGCTGGCGAGGCTGTAGCATCTAATTGTAATGTCTTTTTACTTGCTGGGGAACAGGGCCAGGCACTAGACACATTTAAGCACATTTAAGTGAGGAGTAAATGGTTGCGTGTGTTTTCAAATGCTGGCAGCTTCAAAATCTTTTGCTTGGAATGATCTTTACTCTCCGTGAGTAATTAATTTTACTTATTTCAGAGAAAATAACAGTTGAGACATTGCAGACCTGTGTTTTAATGGTTTTGTTGCTATGTTGCTTATTAAGCTTCTGAGTGTTTGCCTGATATATATTATATATCTATTAAATAACATGGAAGATGTTTTTCAAAAATAAGTTTTTAAAAAAAAATGTTTTTTAAATATATAAAAACAGTCCTGATTTGTAAAGATTCCGTTTAGAAAATGTGGACTTAAAAAGCAATAGTAAGGAAGTGACAGTTGCATGACTTTTATAGTCTAGCTCTTTTAGAATATTTGATTCCTCATTTTCTTGAGGCTCATATTTAATGTGCTGGCCAGGATGAAGTCATTTCCTCTTGTAGCTACCTGGCAGGCCAATATCTGACTAGGAGGCGCCTTTTCTGCTCAGAGGAGGGGAGGAGGTTTAGTAACTCACGCTATTTCAGCCATTATCATAAACGATTGTGATAGACATGCTCCAGACATCATCAGATGAGGCCAATGGTTATTTCTCAGCTACAAAGAAAGGAGAGAAGTCACTGAATGACTAAACACAGAGTAACTTCTCTTCACTCTTAAAAATGAAGATTCCTAAGTGGTTCTTGGATTGAACATGTGGTTTTCAAGAGAAATCGTTACTTGGATTACATGATGTAGAGGGGGAGGTTCTTGCAGAAATGGTAAATAAAAGTCACACTAAAAAGTGGTTAAGGTGAGACATGGCAGGCAAGATTATTATTATGAGATAGTTTCTATAACATGTCTTCTTTCAGACTACAGCAAAGAAAGATGGACAATTTTTTTCTGCACTTCGTATGTTTAAGATGTGTCACCCAATATATTCTGACAATTCCTAGTTTAGCTTCCTGTATGATCTTCAAAATCACAAAATGCGAAAAGAAGCGAGTCTCTTGTCACTTGTAATTCACACTTCGAATTAGCAGACCAGAGGAGGATGGGTCCCCCATGTGAGTCTGGTTCCTCCCAAGGTTTCTTCTTCCAGCTCTGAGGGAGTTTTTCCTTGCCACTGTCGCCGTTGGCTTGCTCACCGGGGATTAGGGATTAATGATTTGATGTCTGTTATTACTAACCCTGTAAAGCTGCTTTGTGACATCAGTTGTAAAAAGTGCTTTATAAATAAAATTTGATTTGATTTGATTTGATACAGACTAATAAAATAGATGATGAAATAACTTCAAGTGCATCAATGGCCATAAACGTGTTATAACAATATTATATAC
>BRDA01044603.1:0-10718 GCA_036984385.1 Crenuchus spilurus
AATATTGACATTTGCCATCTCCACATCATTGCATTCAGTTTTTATTCACAATTTGTTTAGTGTCCCAACTTTTTTGGAATCCGGTTTGTATAAGTCCATTCTCAGTGCACTTCCACTACAGCAGGTCTAGAACATCTCACAATGTTAGCCATTTCCAAGTTGCTAACATTCGACCAGTACCGTATTATCATGGCCTTCTAGACATGAGTCAAATTGCCTTATTTGGTCATGATGGTTGCATTCTGCTACAACTGACTGGTGGGCTTGCTTATTTATACATGCCTCAAATCCTGTCCCATGCCATCTGTCACAACTCAAGACGTGGACATAATATTCTGATATAACGGTTAGATTTGTTACCAGATGTTCTAGTTTCTTGTACAGTGTTGGTGTTTATCGTGTGAAAATATAGTTTTCCTAGACATAGCATTTGAACGTACCTAGCTTTTAAAATAAAACCTTCTGGCTGCACTAATTAAGTTTGAGGTTTAGGAGACCTCTCTGGTGGAAACATGAAATTACAGGACAGAGATATGTGGAAAACATTGATTTGTTGTGCTATATTTGAGATCTTTCAACCTTTCAGCTCACTAAGCTTCTTTTTGAGCCTTAGCATGAGACATTAATATGTAAGAACGCATGACGTGGTCCGAAAAACTTCCACCAAATCTGACCTGACCGTTCTGACGTTTTAATTAATATTTTAAGCTTTGCATGGTGACTAGGAGCAGAGCAAGGACATCATATTTTCTCATATGTTTTATGAAAAAAAAATCAGCAACAAAGAGTAGCTTAAAGGACTAGTTATGAGATATAATTTAATTGTTTTTTACTTACTGCTAAAAATATTTACCACCCTTCATAAATCTACTTAAGGCCTCGGTATACTTCCACTTAGCAAGGGCTGTGAAATGGTGAAATGAAAACTGTGGTGAGCCTACAAGCTTGCATACTTGTCTGTGTTTGATGTAGCAGTTCAGTGCTCCAGTCCTGCAGGTGGTGCTATAACATTTTTATGACAGTGTCTTAACGACACAGTGTAAGTTTAAACACGAGATGTGCATAAACAAATGGTAGAAACATAGAATCAGAGCTAGATCTATGATAATATATAGATTAGTTGTAATACAAATAATGTATAATTCACATTACATTATGACCAACGGCTAGCATAGGGACTTACCAAGTGGTCAGCAGAGGACACTGTGGGGTCTAGAAACAAGAAAAATCTACAAGCTAAAATAGGACACAAATTACCAGCCATAATGTCAATATGGGCCAATAACAATTATTTACTTTTTCCATTTATCAGCAAATGATGTATTGGCATCTATGGAGTTATGTGTACATGGAAAGTATACATAGGCCTTTAGTCTTCTAACTTCAAGGTTGTTTCAAAAATTTGTAAAGAAAAATATGTTAATTTATGAAAAACATAGCTAGGTCTGAGAGAAAGCTCATGCAACACTAAACATACATGCTTGGTAGCCTAGCATATTATAGCATTAAACCATCAATAGAGAACAGCCCATTCCAGCTCATTCATGCAGAGAAAGGTTAAATCTCTCTTAGGACATTGTATGAAATCATTTTGTCCCCTTTGCTCAAGTCTGGTCTCTCACTCATTGATTCTATTCATTTTCTTTGACTTTATACATTCAATTAAAGTGTGTGTGTGTGTGTGTGTGTGTGTGTGTGTGTGTGTGTGTGTGTGTGTGTGTGTGTGTGTGTGTGCGTGTGTGTGTGTGTGTGTGTGTGTGGAGTGTGTGTGTGAGAGAGAGAGAGAGAGAGAGAGAGAGAGAATTTAATGTGTATTTGGTGTAAATGACTGTGTGTTTGTTTTTGTACATTTTCAGGACCATATACATGCTTATACATAAGGACCATATTATTATTATTACATATACTCTCACAGGCCACTTCATCAGCTCCATACACCATAAAGGTGCACAATGGACTGTAGGACGCCCACAGGACCACCACACAGCAGGTATTATATGGGTGGTGGTTCATTCTTATTACTGTAGTGACACTGATGTGGTGGTGGTGTGTTGGTACAAGTGGATCAGACACAGCAGAGCTGTGAAAGTAGCTCTGCTCCCCGGGTACCATGGATAGGGCTGCCCACCGCTTCGGGCACATGTTTACAGCCTAGTGTGTTAACTAGTGTGTGTTTCACTGTACAGATGAGGGGTCAAATACTGTTGTGTGCAAATCACATTGGCAAAAACTTTAATCTAATTCAAAATGTTTCTGCACAGTTGGTGTTGGTCCTCTAGTCCTTCACTGGTGCTCACATGACTCTATTGATTACATATTTTTGGTTGATGCAGCAGTGATACTGAGGTGTTTGAAAACATCTTCTGCTCTGCTGTCTCTGATCCCACTCATACTAGTACAATACACTAACACACCACCACCACGTCAGTGTCACTGCAGTGCTGAGAATGATCCACCATCCAAATAATAGCTGCTCTGTGGAGGTCCTGACCATTGAAGAACAGGGTGTCAGGAGGCTAATAAGGTCTACAGAGAAGCAGATGAACTACAGTCTGTAATTGTGGAACTACAAAGTGCACCTGTATGCTCAGTGGAGCTCAAATGGACAATGAGTGTAGATACAAGCTATGTGTACCTAATAAAGTGGCCAGTGAGTGTGTATGAGAGTGAGAGATATTTTACTATGTACATGCTTACACATATATAATACATGTGGGACACATTATTGTTACGTATAGATAGTGACTTCATGTGAAGTGGTAGCCAGGCCCTATCCATGGCACCCAGGGAGTAGTTGGAGGTTAGGTGCCTTGCTCAAGGGAACTTCAGTCCTTTCCTGTCAAGGGAACAGAACCAATGACCTTCCGGTCAGAAAACCAACATTCCACAGCTGCCCCCATAATTGACTACCTGGTGAATCAGGCTGATTATTGCCATTCTTAGGTCATCATCATTGGATGACAACAAATGGCACATTTACAGGCACATCTGCAGGCATGTGGCTGCTGTAGAACAATGTTAGAGCTCTCCATAGTGAATGCATGACTGGTAAACATGTCTTTTTGTCTCAAGTCAATTATTATCATATTGTTTTATATTTTTATAATTTCTCTGATCTAAAAAAAGGCATGTTGGCTATTGATCACCCTGCACTAAATATCAGCATCAGCCATTGACAAGCCTGTATCTATCAATTGCTACTGATAAAGCAGTATTCTCTTATGACTACTGTTCCTAATGTTCTCATGCATGGATGTTAATGCAGGCTCTCACTGCTGTGTTCAGTATGCTGGATGGATGATGTTTCTGCTGAGCTCAGTAAACTCTCCTCATTATCAGCCCTTTGATCACTCCTGTTCTTCTTCTGGAAGAACAAAGATGCATCCAGAAGCCCCTTGGTGCAATTAACCCTATCAAACGTAACATATTGTGAGAGATCCATTCATGAGTAGGTGTCCTTTAACTCATTAAAATCTGCTCCAAAGTAGTTGGAGTGTTTGTAAGTCCACTTGGGATATGAATGTATAATTTAGAGCAAACAGATAATGCATTTTAAGCAGATGCAAACAGGAGGCACAAGTTTATTGTTAAATCTCACCACATAGACCTCTCGTTTGTGTCCTGATCTAAACCCTGACCTTACTGTGATCTGAAATAAAACTAGATTTCTATTTTTACTGAGTGAAATATGGGCTTATTTTTTCAATTTTCTTATTTTATTATAATATTTGTATATATTTTATAATATATTTTTACATTTTACCTCGTCAGTCAGTTTGTCTTCTGAATTTTTCCCATAGAGAATGAATGTTGTGCACAGGTTTGTGACCTCATTGTATCATTTTGTTAAAAACACTCTACGAACTCTCAACTCCATGTGGGGTACCAGAGCAAAACCCTGAGTGAAACACCTGAAATGGTCCACTTGTTTACTCATGCACTGATCACTAGTTAGAATGTTAAACAGAACACTGGCTGCATCCCAAATCGCATACTTAGACTTTAGATACTATGTTACAAACAGTACACACTGTTTGAGCAGCCCAGCAGCTTTTGCAGTATGTGAGTGTGTAGTAGGGCAGCATGGTGGTTTGGTGGTTAGCATGCTGGCGTCTCATAGCACTTTTCCACCAAAATAACTCTGGTTCTTGTACTGGTGCCGTTCGGGCTTATGAGAACCTCGGTGCTTTTTAGTGCTTTTTAGTGAACCAGCCCGCGTTTCCACTAGATTTAGTTGAACCAAGGATACGTCACGGTGTACGTCATCAACAAAGTGGAATTATAAACAAAGATGGCGGAGCGCATCGACTACTTGCGAGCATTTGTGCTCTTGGTACAAATGTTTGTTTCACTTCACAAGTCAAATCTAGAGCTAAGCTAAGCTAACCCTTTTTTAACTTATTTTAGCTTATTTATCACTTGCTCTCTTGAACGAACAAAACCTGCCTGAGCTAAATCCTCCACCAGCTCGCTGTAGAGTTTCTCCTTTCTAATACTCCCCTCAAGTTTCTCCTGAAACTCCGGAGAACACCAAATAGATAACAAAAACTGAGTTTCTTCAGTGGACCACTGTACGCTACGAGTCGCCATCTTCTTGCTTTGAGTGCGCAGGCGCGTTTGGTTCACACTGAAAAAACAAGTATTTTTTGCTTCCCGCTGCAAACTAACATTCCTGGTTCAGGACGGTATTTTTGTTGGTGGAAATGCGCCGAACGGTTCAAAATTAGGTTTGTGAACCAGAACGGTGCTTTTCCGTGTTGGTGGAAAAGTGCTATCAGTGCTGAGGCCTGAGGTTCAAGTCCCCATATGGGTGGAGTTTCCATGTTCTCCCCTTGTCTGAGTGAGTTTCCTCCAGAGTCTCTAGTTTCCTCCCACAGTCCAAAAACATGGAGGTCAGGTGAATTGGGTACTTTAAATTGTCCATGTGTGCACCCTGTGATGGATTGGCACTCATTTTGGACTAACTGAAACCCTGATCAGGATTAAGTGGATGAGATAATGGATGGATGGATGAAGTGAGTAGTATCCACACAACCCCAAAAACACTACATCTGCCACATTACCACCGTTCTTTGACGTCACACCAACACTAAAATATCATTAATTGAAAGGCCCATTCACATACACATTACATTTTAGTCAAATGTCACTTTTTAGCTTTCTTACACTTGTAAACAGATGAATCTCTGTTTTCCGACACTTTCAAAAGCCTTCACAGTTTAGGTTGTTTTTTTTGCCAACGTATCCCTTTCCCAATGTAGTAGTAACCAGTTAGCCCATCCCACCCATTAGGACTCTCCCTATCACTTTTGCATTATTCCTGACTCCAGGAGGGGGGAGTCAAGCACAAGATTCCTCCTTTCGTGTGATGCGGCCACCGCCTCTTTTTTTTTTAACTACCGCTGATATACCGTCACTGCGGAGCCAGTGCACTTGGAGGAACGCACAGGATTCTCATCTCTGAATGGACCAATCAGTAGACACCTGAGCCAGTGGAGCCAGCATTGTAATGAGAAAGTGATAGAGAGAGGAAAACAGCATGACCAGGATTTGAATTCGCAATCCTCTGGTCATAGTGTCAGCGTCTTAGTCCGCTGAGCCACTCGGGGCTTCCACAGTTCTTGTTGAATCATAGAATAGCACAGCACAGTGTGCTGCTGATGCATACTTCAAAACGTCTCCTGATTCAGTAGGTAATCCAGGTGCTTTTTGTGTACTGTTGGATGAAGACCGCGTGTTTGGACACTAATCATTCTCGCCTTCGGCTTTCACTTACTATGTAGTAGGGAAGTAGGCAATTTTGTGTGCAGCCTATATACACTCTTAAAAGAGGTGGTTCTTCAAGGGTTCTTTAGTAAAGAAAATGGTTCTAAATAGCACCAAAAAGGGTTCCTCTGTTATTACAAGCTTGACATCTTAATGATAGCAGAACACTTTTTGGAGCTATTTAGTACAATTTTCAGAAAGGTTTTGTATAGAACCAACTACAGTACAGTCCTCATCAATCTGAAGAACCATTTCACCATGCAAAGAACCCTTTGGGTTTTTTGAGTGTTCATGGTTCTATATAGAACCATTTTCTTTACCAAAGAACCCTTAAAGTGCCATCTTTTTTAAGTGTGTAGGGTATCAGTGAGGGAGACGAGAGGGAATTTAGACAATACTGACACTGGAAACAAATAATCTCAGTCTTTTACCACATAAACAATCTGGAACTACTGACATCAAAATATATCTCCAACACATTTTAGCCATATTTCCCATCTTCTAATGTAGATTGTCATGAGTATATATACAGTCTAATATTTGATTCTGTAGTTACTTCCATGTTTCCATTTTATAAATAGAATTATTGAGTGAAATGCCAATAACTTTAATATTCATAATTCTAAAATTTAATAATTTATAATATATTATATGAATGTATCCCAGATGTTTTTGTGTGAAGGTCATAGATGTCTTTCCTGTTCTCCTGAAGTTGATGTCTTATGCAGATGAACTGATTTTTTAAGCAGAACAGTAGTCTTCTCATTTGTGAAGCGTTTTAAGAAAGTCTGTCTGCTAAAGCTGAACTTCCATCTCTTTATATCTCACACTCATCTTGACTCCTCTCATTCTATTTTCTCTCACTGTCTCACTTAATCTCACTCTCACCTCTCTCACATTTACACCCTCTCAGTCTCGCTCAGTCTCATTCTATTTACTCTTTCTATATTTCTCTCTTTTGCTCTACTGTCTCATTCACTATTGTCTCATTCTATATTCTCACTAAGTCTCATTCAGTCTCATTCCATTTTTTCTTTCTATATTTCTCTCTTTTGCTCTACTGTCTCATTCAGTATTGTCTCATTCTGTATCCTCACTCAGTCTCATACTACATTTACTTTCTATTTTATTATTATTATTATTTGTATTATTTGTATTATTTCTATATTATTATTAATAATAATAATATTCTAATAATAATATTAATATCACTGTGTCTCATACTGTATTGTGTCATTCTATATTATTTCAATGTCATTCTCTCCTTTCTCTCATTCTATATTCAATCTCTTGCTATCTCACCCTCTTTCCTCTCTCTCTCTCATTCTGTATTCTCTCTATCTCAATGTCTCCTACTATATTCTCACTTAGACTTCTTCTATATTCTTTCATAATCTCACAAATTCTCATTCTATATCCTCTCAATCTCACACAGTCTCTTACTACATTCACTCTCATTCTACATTCCCTCTTTCTCACTCAGTGTCATTCTACATTCTCTCTCTTTCTATAGTCTCTATCTGAATCAGTCTCATTCTGTATTCTCTCTCTCATTCTTTCATCTTTCTCACTCTCTCACTTATTCTATATTCTCATTTCTCTCACTCTCTTGCACATTTAATATTCTGTCTCTTTCTCACTCTCACATTCTATATTCATTATTTTATTCTGTATTCTGTCTCTATATCACTCTTGCATTCACTGTTCTCTCTCTCTCACTCTCTCATTCTCTATTCTGACTTTGTACCTCTCTCACTCTATATTCTCTCTCTTCCCTTTACCTTGTATTTGGAAGCATTTGTTACATACTGTTCTGTGAGGGCGTGTTCATACCACACCTCTTTACAAATGAAGTTTGCAGCATCTGGCGTGCTTTTTACAGGGTGGGCCTAGTGGTTGTTCATATAAACAAAGCCTGAGATATATAATCATAAATTTAAAAAAAGATCAAATTTGTAGATTATATATTATTAGTACATTATTAGTAGATTTGATTTTAAAGCTAAGTACAGCAAATAAAAAAGGTGAGACTATAGTCCCTTTCAACTAGCTTTACCTCCATCTTGGATGAGTGACTGCTTGCATCCTTAATCCTGATTTGTCAGATGTGGAAGACTTGTGGCTACTTTGTGGTGCTCAGCCTTGAAGATGCAGTTTTTTCACACTAAGCTAAGCTTAAACAATGTAAAGCATGAACAACAGAGTTTGAAACTGTTGTGTGAAAACTTTAAGGTGTTTTTCTACATTTCTACAAAGTTGATAAATAGGTTCTAGATATTTTAGAACTAAAGAGTAGTATGAAATAAAATAATGCTCATCCAAACATGAGTTAGTATGATGTTCCTGTGCTGCAGCTGTGGTATGTTTCCATACATTTACAGTATTTTACACCTTATATTCTTGCCTAATGATTTATTCTCCCTCTCTTTTTCTCTCTCTCTCTCTTTCTCTCTCTCTCTCTCTCTCTCTCTATCTCTCTCTCTCTTTCTCTTGCTCTCTCTCTCTCTCTCTTTCTCTTGCTCTCGCTTTCTCTTCCTCTCTCTCTTGCTCTCTCTCTCTCTCTCTCTCTCTCTCTCTTTCTGCTGTAAGCCGTTTTTTGAGTTGCCTCATGCTTCACTTATGTTATGTCTGTTGTCATGCGTTTTCTTTTCCCTCGGTTTGCTTGGGACTGATGGACTGATGCTTGATGACTTTGTCTCCACTGTAGCTCCAGTGTAGGTTGGAGGTGCTTAAAGATGATCGAAGGAGCCATAGGACCTTCAGCTCACGAGTAACTATCCCCAAGCCCTCATGAGCCCACTCCACATGCAAAACTCTCGCTCTATCTCTCTCTCTCTCTCTCTCTCTCTCTCTCTCTCACTCTCTCTCTCTCTCTCTGCGTGTGGAGGTCGTGCTCTTTGCTTGCTTTCTGCTGTTTCCTCTCTCTCTCTCTCTCTCTCTCTCTCTCTCTCTCTCTCTCTCTCTCTCTCTCTCTCTGTTTTTGTTTCCTATTAGCCACCAGCTGTTGTCCTCAGCCACAGTGTTGTGTTACTGTGCTCATTTTCAATTAATTTTCCAAACACATGCTTGTGTAAATGTTCTTTTTTAAATAGATGTTGGATCATTCCGACATTCTCATCAATTAATAATAGTAACCGATTGTGACCAATACTGTGATCATGTATATAATGTAAAGTTCAGGCGACATTACCTACATGACTATTGGCAGATGTAGAGTGCCCAGCAGAGGTTGATGATGTTTTTGGATCTGGAAGAGGAAAACTCTCACTTTTCCAGTTAAAAATGGAAAATTACCAGTTATAATTATTAGCCATAGCTTCAGAGTGGAGACAATAACAATTATTTAATAATATCAGCTGCTGATATGTTGACCATCGTTTTCATAAATGTAATTTCTTTTAGCATAACTTGAAATCTTTAATACCACTTATACAATGCAGGTATATCTATTCATGCTCATTAAGATGGTAAATAAGTAGTTTTACACTGAAAACAATAAGAAGATTTGTTGATGAATTACTTTTATTTTGCGCTCATTTTCAATTAACCATTGCAGAGTAAAATGCAGTTTGCATCCATCATTTTATTACTTAAATACTCTGACATAAACAAATGATCACCATATTTTTCCCACTTACCTCAGATATAGAGCCAAGACATGCCTGGAGTCCTAATTGCTTATGGAGCTTTAGATCTTACTGAAGGCCTCACAGACTAGTGGATGTTGTTTAGGACACAGAATGACTTGCTGTGAACTATAACCATGAAAAAAACCTCACTGCTACAGTCAGACACGTCAGTAGGGCTAGTAGAAGACTTCTGAGTATTTATAATAGTCATAATCAATATAAATGATTATTGATCAGTGTTTGCTTCTCTGAGAGAGATCTTAAGATGGAGGATGCAGCATTCAGCTACACAAGTTTTTGTTTGTTGTGCTAGTGCAACTTTACTAAGTTAAACGATAGCTAATCAGCTACATCTAAACTAAATATGATTTTAAGTCAATTTAACACAAACAGTAGTAGCTGACTTACACTTTTCTTCATTTTTCTGCTCTATTCATTAGCTTTCTGTGTTTTTCTCTCTCAGACTCTCACGCTTTGCCTCCATTAGCTTTGTGGTTTGCTCCGTATTAGCGACTGTTTTTTCATATATGCTGCTGCAGTATTATTATTCTCTCTCTCTCACACACTTTTTCTCTCTCTCTCTCGCTCTCGCTCTCTCTGTTTATCTCTCCATCCTTCACTTGCAGTAGATGCAGTGTGTGTATGTGTGTGTGTGTGTGTGTGTTCCTTTGCTTCTTTACAGACAGTATAT
Organism: Crenuchus spilurus; assembly: GCA_036984385.1. Taxonomy (NCBI): domain Eukaryota; kingdom Metazoa; phylum Chordata; class Actinopteri; order Characiformes; family Crenuchidae; genus Crenuchus; species Crenuchus spilurus. The sequence goes on from BRDA01044603.1 coordinate 10,087, forward strand.
TTTTCCCCACAACTTCATCATTCCTCTCTCCCCTCTGTCTCATCCACCTCTCTTTTTCTCAGCTGTCTGGCACACTTGATGTGCTGTATTTTGTCTCCAGAATGAGTTTAGATCTCAGAGACAAAGTGACCGCCGCACACATAACAGACTGTAAAGAAAATAGCTGCAAAGGTTTAGTTAGCATAACTTTGTTAAGTGCTAATGTGCTAATATAGCTTCAACACTGGTCTTCAAAGTTGTACATAAACAATGATATGACAGAATGTCAGCTTTATTTGACAATATTTATAAATTCTATATTCTATTTGCTGTAACTTTTGCAAATGCCACATTTTACATTGTATGTAATTAAACAGTAAGTGTAATATATATTCTTCATACTAAACATGCAGTTTAACCATTATTATACAGTGGGGGGAAAAAGTATTTGGTCAGCTACTGATTGTGCAAGTTCTCCTACTTAGAAAGACGAGAGAGGTCTGTAATTTTCATCATAGATACACTTCAACTATGAGAGACAAATAAAAGAAAAAAAACCAGGAAATCACATTGTAGGATTTTTAAAGGATTTATTTGTAAATTATGTTGGAAAATAAGTAATTGGTCAATAAGCAACCAGCGAGAATTCTGGC
>BRDA01044608.1:0-20297 GCA_036984385.1 Crenuchus spilurus
ATAATACTCTGGATGTATCAAATGATACAAAACAAAACTCATACATGCAATGTCTTTCTTTGTAACTGGCCAGAAGGTCACCTAACACATCAAAGACTTATGGCCATCATTTGATAGTTTAAATTTTACAGCAGCTGTGTCAAAACTCCAGTCCTGGGTGTCCAGCAGAGTGATTTCTCTGCTCTGACACTACAGTTAAACCTGCTTATTACATGCTGAGTTGAATCAGGTCTGTTCGATCAGGAAGATCACAAAACTGTTCAGGAATTTGGCCCTCCAAACCTGGAGTTTGACGCCCCTGATTTACACGGTTGAAAGACCAGCGACATTTCCTCAGATACTGTTCTCTGTCATTATAATAACAAAGATGGCACTCATGATTGTCTGCAGCTCTTTTAAATGTATAATGTTGTTACTTTTTGTTTTCAGCCTGTGGAGGTGTGTTTAATGCCACTTCAGGGTCGATTAGCAGTCCCACTCACTCCATCATCAACTATCACCACAACATGAACTGCACTTATCACATCACTGTTCAAAACAATCGTATCATCCACCTTAAGTGAGTCTTTTGTCTTAATCTCTTGTACTCTATGACAAACTCCAGTATATATACAGTATCTATTTGTGACCACTCACACCACTCCCTTGCATCTCATCTATCTATAATAAACATTGAATATATGTGAAATGCTTTTCTTTCAAACTTCAAAACCTGGTGACTTACAAGACTACTAATGATATAATCAAAATTAGTGCATTAAATCATATTCATACTATTAGCACAATATTCCACCTTTAGCTTCCTCCTCTGTTCCATCCTCCATCTTCTGTTCATGCAGAGAGGCACCCTACTGAACAGCATACAGGCATGCTGTGATTCTCCATCTGTTTCCCTTGCAGGTGCTACAGCCTTTGTGTAACTAAGTCCAAACAGGCATTATGCATTGTGTCTGAGGAAATGCTTCCTCTTCAGTTTCACATCTATTGAACAATTTCAATGTAGATACAGAGTATATACACCAGTCAGCCATAACATTAACACCATCTCCTTGTATTGTGCAGGTGTGAGTGGATCAGACACAGCAGAGCTGCTGGAGATTTTAAACACTGTACTAGCTCATTGTCATTGTACATATGCTTACCTTGTTGGTCTACCTTTCGGTCATCCCCTTCATTTTCACTCCAGCTGTGACACAGAGGTGTGTAAAGACACCAGCAGCTCTGATCTCAATGTCTAACCACTTTTACCAACACACACTAACACCACCACCATCAGTGTCACTGCAGTGCTGAAAATGATGGGTCTTGACTATTGATGAACAAAGAGACAGGAGGCTAAAACAGTACATTGAATATAGATACAAGGAGGGAGTGTTTAATATTATGGCTGATTAGTGGGTGATCATGGAGTTTTGTGTTTTGTTCAATTATATTTCACTTCATTATTAATGCAATTTTGCTTTGTTTCCTCATCACATAGATTTGACAGTTTCCATCTTGAAGCCTCTTCCTCCTGTATCTATGACTATGTGGCTGTATATGATGGACCAGACACCATGGCTCCACTTCTAGGAAAGTTCTGTGGCACTGTGCTCCCCCCAGCCCTGAAGTCATCAAGCAATCAGATGTTTCTCGTGTTCAGAACCGATGCCTCAGTGAATGGTGAAGGCTGGAGGGCAGCCTACAGAGAAACTTTAGGTACATTTCTATTCTTACAGAAACTCTGTCACTGAAAAGTCACAAAAAAAGTCACGTGTACACATAACATGAGATTATTTTATGATGGATTGGAAATGGCAGCTCCCTAGACTGTCCTACAACAAAAGAGGTATGTGGGCATATTTGCTGAGTGAGTCATCCTCAGGCAATACAAAGGGACTTGAGGATGGAAGGATAGAGTATGGTATTCAGAGCCAGCTGCTTCAAAACAGCTTTTGTGCCCAGTGTGCCAGTCTCTTTAAAACAATCACAACACAATGAGAAGAAATAGACTTTAAGAACTGGCCTGGATGGCACTCTTTTAGTTTGTCTGTGTGAGTGGGCAAAAACAAGCTGGCATTGACCCCTCTCTCTGTTCTCCAGAGCCAGGCATGACCAGCGTAGCCTTTCCATTACAACTGAGCACATTCACACCAGTCTGTTTGGGCGCTAACGCAAAATATGCTAAATAAGACCCAGCTACCCTCAGACTTCTGTTGACAAAGAGTAGAACGAAAGGACAGTGTTATTATTGCAAACTTATCCTTGTGGTTTTCCCTTTGTATCGTATTGTGTCTTAAGTTTTAATTGTATGTACTGTTGTATCTCCAAAAACTGTGAAAAAAGTTCATTTTTCATTATGTGATTCAAAAAGGTAAACTCCCATATATTCAAAGTGACATATTTCAAGCCTTTTTTGTTTTGACCATGTTTGAATAGTAATTTACTTGAAATGAAATATTCGAATAATTTGAGATTCTGGATTTCTGACTGAGCTATAAGCCAAACTGATCTACAGTGAATCAAAAAAAGGTTTGAAATGTCACTTTACATGTTATGAATATAAAATATACCTTTTTGAATTAAATTCTAAACAAAAATGAAATTTTCAGATTTTTTTGAGACACTAAACACTGAAAACCAAGCAGTTCTCCATCAACTTCAGTTTATGAAAAAGCTCAGTTACAGTTTTTTTTTTAAGTTTCAGGAAGCAGTTTACATTTTAGGCTCCTTTTTTATATTCTGCAGATTTCTCCACATTTCCCATGCTTCAGGAATTTCACTCCCTTAGGAAAAGCTGATTTTAGCACTGAGTGGAACGAGTGAGATTTGGAGCAGAACACATACACTAACATGAGGGAACTGCTGGAAATAATATTATAAAATTGGTTATTGTCACATTGTAAAACTACTAGGATTACAAATCAAATCAGAAGTGCTGTATTTTCTGCCTTTGGTATAATAGAAGCATCACAGTTTGGAAGCTGAATGACAGGTACTGCCACCTGCTGTGCAGTATCAGGAAAAAGCACTTCTGTATTTATGAACCTGAGTAATCACTTTCCACTTTAATCTTTCTCTCTTGCTTATGCAGGACCTCAGCAAGGTTGTGGAGGTTACCTCACTGCTTCCTCAGGGATGTTTGGTTCCCCTGACATTGACTTTAATGGAAAATATGAGCATTACATGGACTGTTTGTGGATTATTGATGTTTCCCCCAATAAAGTCATAAACCTCACATACACCACTTTTGAGCTGGAAGGAGCCTCTGGCTTAGAGTGTCGATATGATTATGTCAAGGTACTTCTACATAACGTCTGTCTTTAAGGAAATGGTTCAAATGCATGCAGAGAATTACTTACTTTTCCAATATTATCAATAACCGTCTGTATTCATGTCTTTACTTTCAGGTCTTTGATGGTGACAACATGAATTATCCATTGGTAGGAACATATTGTGGAAATGCAATACCAGCTCCCTTTGTGTCGACCAGCAACTTCCTCACAGTGTACTTTGTCTCTGATGGCTCAGTGTCATTCAGAGGTTTTAATGCCACCTACAGTGCAACCGACAGTAAGACAGCCTCCTTTTCCACACAAGTTCTGAACAAATGTTAAGGCTACATTGTAATTCTACAGCTACTGACATATTAACTGCTCCATTCTAACTATTCAGTCTCTCTGTCTGCACAGGACTCTGTGGGGGAACATATAATGCTACATCCACACCTCAGACCATCGTTTCTCCTTTTTACCCCAATGCATACCCTGCATTCACCTCCTGCCGTTGGGTCCTGGATGCTCCTGCACAGGAGGCGGTGAAAGTGATGGTCCAGCAGTTCCATCTGCAGCCCACCCAGAGTTGCTCCAGTAACTTCCTGGAAATGAAAGACTGGCCTGTGGTAAGACCATATTGTTTGTTCCTCATCATTGTTTATAGAAGATCTCGGAATACAACTTCACAATATATAATTTCTTAATTGTTTCGTGATACTGGTTTTCACAATATAGACTTCACAGACGTATGCAATACCAGTGAATATATAAAATTAATATGTCAGGAAAAAGTTTAACTTAATTCAAAAAGGCTGAACTTATATTTTATATTCATTACACATAAGTGATATTTCATGCCTTTTTTGTTTTAATGTTGTTTTAAGCCAAGCTGTTTTTTTTCCAACTGTAAAAAAAACAAAAAAAGACTTGGAATGTCACTTTACATAAGAATTAATATAAAATATATGAGTTTACATTTTGGTATTAAATCATGAACAACAATGCACTTTCATGGTATTCAAATTTTTTATGTAGCACTGTATGTACATCAGCTTCTAAAGAATGAAATTCAGTAAGTAATTGCAAAATGTGCACTAAAATGTGCAGAAAAAGCTCTATTTTTGTTTGTAGACAGCCTGTGTTTTCTTGGTGAGCTAATTGTTTGGGAACAGCAGCAGGAATTGGGAATTTTACATTACTGTCAATGCACACTGGACTTACTCAAGTTATTATTATTTATTAGTTTTCCATTAACTTCACTATCAGTGTGTTACACATATCTGCACTTTATACTCGTATATACAGCATCTTCTCTTCTTACATTCAATTTGTTTTTTATTTTTCATATATATCCATCCATTATCACACCCGCTTAATCCTTATCAGGGTCGCGGTTAGTCCCCTACCCCCTCACTGGGCGCAGGGCAGGGCATTACACTATTCAACTAAGCCCAGGACAGGGCGCCAGTCCATCGCTGGGTGACACACACACAGACAATTTTAGAGTACCCAATTCACCTCCATGTTTTTGGACTGTGGGAGGAAACCAGAGACCCTGGAGGGAACCCACGCAGACACGGGGAGAACATGGAAACTCTGCTCAGATGACCCCAAGACCCCAGCGCTGAGAGGCGAATGTGCTAACCACTAAGCCACCGTGCCGCCTTTTTCACATATATATTTTTTTATAATTTTTAAAGTTGTAACCAAATTTCCCCCCCCAACATAATGTTAGTCAATTAAGCCACCCATCCGCGAGGACTCTCCCAATCACTTGCAATGCACCTCCTGACTGGATGAAGACTTAGCACAGCCTCCTCTGATGCTTGTGAAGTCAGCCACCACCTCTTTTGAGCCAGTGGACACAGTAGTGTAGTTCTGACACTGTTGTTGCTGAGTTTGTGCTGAACAAAAGCCTGTGTAACACTTTGGAAAAAAATAATTTAGATGCGTGTAATTTGTAAAAAGTGAAATCATGTCAGACTACATCAGAGTGTCCCAAATACCCTCAGACTGCAGGGGGTTCACATATTTACATCTTAACAAGCTTTGCTGTGTCTGGTTGTGTATGTGACCAAAAATATTATATAATTCAATTTTTATTTTATTCAAATATCACAATATTTATTACAATGACCCAAAATGTTGCAGTTTAAACATTTCCCTTCACACATGTTTTTGGAGTTGGGAGAACTAAGAGCAGCCGTGTTTTTACTTTACATATTCCTTTGTGTGTACTGTAGGGTGACTACGGACAGGCACACAAGTTCTGTGGCTCGGACACTCATATCTCTGACTTCTACAGCTACGACCGTACTATGCACCTCACCTTCCAATCTGAGGCCTTCATGACTGGCAATGGCTTCAGTCTGACCTACCAAGTTGCAGGTACATCCACATTTACAGAAAAAAAATTACACACACTACAGTATATGGACAAAAGTATTGAGACACCTTTGCTGTTTCTTCTGAAGTCGATGGAACTAAAAAAAGATTGTATGTTGCTTTTGTTTGAGAAAATGTTTCTCTTGTCCAGGGAAGGCTTTCTATGAGATTTTGGAGCATTGCTATAAGGACTTGAATGCATTCAGCAAAAACAATTTCATCCCTTTCGCTGTCAGACTCCTTAACACACAGTCTGACTTTCAAGGACTAAATATATTACTGCACATTTGCACATCCCTGTGTACTGTCCCACTCATTACAATATCTGCATATTTGCACACATTGAACAACATGATGTGTCCTGTCCTGTAATGTGTTTTAGTCTAGTCAGAAGGCTTGTACTATAGTATACAGGGGTTAGACAATGAAACAGCTGGTTTTAGACCACAATAATTGATTAGTAGGTGTAGGGCCTCCTTTTGCGGCCAATACAGTGTCAGTTTGTCTTGGGAATGACATATACAAGTCCTGCACAGTGGTCAGAGGGATTTTAAGCCATTCTTCTTGCAGGATAGTGGTCAGGTCACTACGTGATGGCTCAGTAATATTTAGATCTGGTGACTGTGCAGGCCATGGGAGATGTTCAACTTCACTTTCATGTTCATCAAACCAATCTTTCACCAGTCTTGCTGTGGTATGTCTCTGGTATGTCACCCATAATGTTGTGTGCATTGTAATATTTTGAGCAAACCTGTGTGCTTACCCTGCTAACTGAACCTTCACACTCTGCTCTTACTGGTGCAATGTGACATTAATGAAGATTGGCCACCAGACTGGTCCAATTTAGCCATGAAACCTCCCACACTAACATGACAGGTGTTTCAGTTTCATTGTCCAACCCCTGTAGGTCCTGTACTATTGCATGTTTATTGTATGTAGTCATTGCACTTGTGGGCTGCGGGGGGCTGTGTTGGGGAGAACACCGTTCCACTGCTCCATCGAGTTAATCTATTGGCAGTACTTCTCTACATGGACTGTGTTTGCATATCTGTGTCAGCAACTGGTACAACTCAAAGTAGCTGAATGTATTCATTCCACAAACATTTGGGCGTGCTAGTTCGATCCCCATTCACATCATAACTGAAGTGCCCTTGAGCATGGCACCTAACCCTCAACTGCTCTCTGGGCACTGTGGAGAGGGCTGCCCACCACTTTGGGTGCATATTCTCACAGCCTAGTGTGTGTGTTTCACTGCACGGATGTGTTAAATGTGGAGGTCAAATTGTGTGCAAATCACACTGGCAAAAAGTTCTAATCTAATGCTTAATTTAATTTCCTTTGTCTGAATCATATTTGTGTATGTGTATATTTGTGGAACTATAGGATGTAGCAGAGTATATGAACAGGCTCACGGTTACCTGAAGAGTCCAGGCTGGCCTGCGGTTTATCCTCACGATATGAACTGCATCATTGTCCTCCGTGCACCTCAGAACAGCGCAATTTCCTTGTTCTTCGACAGCTTTGACCTGGAGACTCACCCTTCCTGCAGCTTTGATTTCTTGGAGGTAAGGCTGAAACCTGCATCAAATCCTGAACACATTTTAATAATAACCTTGTGTCTTTGTCATTGAGCTGTGATAGTCTATCTTCAAAGCAGTTTAACTCTTTTTAAAGAAATGAATCATAATATGCTGTAGGCTGGAGTATAAATTGCTTAAGTTCTAGTGTACAGTTCTGTATTCCTCTGTGTTTCAGATAAGAAACGGAAGCACAGAGACGGCTCCTGTGCTGGGGAAATACTGTGGAAGCTTACTGCCCAACCCCATCTTCCCCAAAACCAATGAACTCTACCTGCACTTCCAGAGTGACTTCTCTTTAGCCCGCAATGGTTTTGAGATCACATGGACCTCCTCCCCACAGGGTGAGTCTATATCAGATCACCTTTTTTAATAATAAGTGTCTGCGTTAAAGCAATGTTTTCTATTCATCCTGAAATTTGGTAAAGCAAAACACAATGTTCAGTGATGGTTCCTTCAGTTCTGCACTGGAGCTACAAGGACTAATATAGCTATGATGTCATGGAAGCCAATAGCTACCAGGTTAGCATTGTGCACACTGAATGCCCAAAACATAGCATAGCTGTTGGGTAATCTCACATAAATGTGCTTACTACTGCATCTCCAAAATTAGAATAACGTGAAAAGGTTTTGTTCATAAATGAAAACAATTTAAACTGTCATTTTATTCATTAAACATACAGTAATATTTCAAACATTTTTGTATTCAGTTTGGCACTCAGACAAGCTTAGATATCACAATATTTCATTTGAAGAAAAGGACTATTCAAATAGTATCAACACTAAAACAAAAAGGCTTGAGATACGTGACTTTACGTGTAATGAATATAAAATAAATGACTGTTTACCTTTTTAAATGAAATTATGAACAAAAAAGAACTTTTTCACAGTATTCTATTTTGTGGAGATACTCTAATATATGTAGAAATTGACCAAATTCAGACTTCAGTGATGGCTGTTGTTTATACAACATATGTTTGTGCATTTTATGAACAAAAATATGTTAACAGTGCATGGGACGTCGAACATTTATTATATTTTTAAACAGGTTTTTCCCCCAATGTGTTTAGTAGCCAACTGACCCACCTATTCATTGACTTTCCCTATCACTTGTAATGTCCCTGACTATGGGACATTGAGGGTGCAGACCAACACAGGCCTCCTCTGATGCATGTGAAGTCAAGTGCGTAATTTTTTTAAAAACTGCTGCTCATGTGCATGGATCCCCAGTTCTGAAGGATCGCCTGGCAGAAGCCTGAGCCAGCTGACATTATTTAGTAGTGCTGGGGAGAGAGTGCCATGTTACCCATTCAGAGAGAGCATGGCCATTTTGCTCTCTCTGACCCCGGCTGCCAATGGCAAGCAGCATGATCGGGATTCGAACTGACGATCCTCAGATCATAGTGACAGAGTATTAGTCCGCTGAGTCACTCGGTGCCAGGGCTTATTTTTGAGCAACATGATGCACTACATTTAGAAAATAGTGTCATTTATATTTTTGGACAAAACGATTTCATTCACACGTGGGGCAAATTCACATCACCTTTTCTCTTCTCAGGTTGTGGTGGTACGTTATATGGAGACCATGGCTCTTTTACTAGCCCTGACTACCCTGGAACTTACTCTAATGGCACTCACTGTGAGTGGGGTATTAGGGCCCCAAGTGGAAGAGTGGTGACAGTCACATTCAACCAGATCAGCATCGATGACCCTGGAGACTGCCAGAACAACTATCTGAAACTTTATGATGGACCAGATGCCAGCTCAGCTCCTGTTGGGCCGTACTGTGGAGCGGTATGGAACATTTTGTTGAACAAAGATGACTTTAAACCTTCATCCTGTAAAGTGATAAACAACATGTCAAACTATAACAATTTAAATTATGTTGTAATTGTCTAGACAAAGCTTTGACTGTTTTACACTGGCAGCTTCCTGGTCAGCAGTATGTGTTTATAAAAACACTAATATTACAACAAACCCAAGCAAACATTAAATAATACGAAGGGATTTTATGTGTATATTTAACCATTTCCAAACCTCTCCTTGTGGCAGTCCAGTAGTATTTGTAGTTGTAGTTAACCTGATTAGGTTAACCCCCTGCGGTTTGAGGAGGTTTTCAGACATTCTGATGGAGTTTCCAAAGTGTTAGACAGGCTTTTGTTCAGCACAAACTCAGTAACATCACTGACAAAACAGTAAGAGGGTCATAAATCTATATTTTGATTAAATCTACTCTAAACTTAGACTTTCCAAAAACCTATTTTCAGAAGTGCTGATATATTGTGAAGACTCTAAACATTTCTAGCCAAGACTTTTGAGCTCTGACGTTTTATTTCTTAAGCTTTACAAATGTGAGGTGACACTCTGTTTTCCTCAGCCACTAACCCTACATTGAATATTTATGAGATAGGTGCGAAACACTCAGGTGAGAGGTCTATTGTTCAGGTTCACCTCAGGTTAGAGCTCTTTGTTCGGATTACATTCCACACATTCCATGGCTGCTAGGCCACAAATGGAATGTCAGGAATTACCATGTCATTATCATATGATGCCCGGGGAGCAGTTGGGGGTTAGGTGTCTTGCTCAAGGGCACTTCAGTCATGACCTGTCCGGGGATCAAACCGGCAACCTTCCGGTCACAAGGCCAGATCTTTAATCACCAGGCCACAGCAGTATGTTGATACTGTTTTAAACAGCATGATAAGGTGCCTAAAACTTGTTCAAATGATGGTCAGCACATCTATGCATGCAAAGAATATTAGCTGATAGTTGGTTTTACAGTTCACTGTGTACAGTATACTGTGCTTATAATGGTTTTCTATTTTTTCCTGCCCTGTAGGAGACAAATATAGCCCCATTCAGAGCCTCATCACATCATGTCTTCATCGTGTTTCATGCACAGTCTGTTGTGTTGCCATCTGGATTCAGGCTCACATGGAGTAGCTGAAGACAAACGGGAAAACACACATATGCACATCCACATACTTTTAGATGTAAGTTTACAAACATCAGATTCAGAATCATGTAAACAGTATCATTCAGTGCAATATTCACCAACGAATTAATATAAATAAATCATTTTCTTAATATGATCATCCCGTATATTTGTAAATGTTTAAAGAATAAGGACTGTGTATGACATGTATTTTTTGGAAAATAAAACACAATGTTTACTGTAACGTGACTGTGTCAGAGTTTTAAAAGTAAACATTTTAAAAAGCTTCACAGTCTTCCAGTGTGAGTTGAGTGTGTGTGCAGTACTGTTCTTTTTGCACTGTAAGTGGCTTTGTTGTCTATAATAGACATGCTATGTGGTACATTCATTGTAAGAGCAAACAAAAAATTAGTCAACAGTCTAAATATAATGGAGAAACAGTTGGAGATTAAGTGCAGTAAATATTGTTTTGAATGCCACATTTGCATTTTCTTCCCAAATGTAGGGTGAGCATCTGGCGAATGCCAAGCTCTTGTCAGAGTGTTTAATTTTCTGAGGTACTGGACTGGCTAATTTGGGTCTCACTGACTGAAATCCTCGATGTGGTCTGCTCCTCTCTCTGGACACATGTCAGCTTAGCTGACACCCCTGACAGCTCAGCCGTCGACCCATCACGCTCTTACCATCAATGAATGAGTAAGAAGGAAGGAAAGGGATTGGAATAACATAGAGATAAATGCTGTCAAAGTCCGATGGATACAGCACTGAAATGACTGAAATAGCTTGGAAAGCAGTACACAGCCATGTTAGCACTGTCACAAACATGTAAACTGTCAACAGCATGCAAAGCAATGAATCATTCAATCTTTGCACTAACCATCTTTAAACCTCAGCACACAAAACATTGTTTGAGGTGTAGGGGGCCCAGTGCTGTGCCTAAAATTGTTCTACCATCCCAAGGGATGCAGGAGGGTACAAATGATCAGACTTTTCACAAGCAGCTTTAGGAAAATGATCTCTGTTTTGTCAACCTGGTGAGGTCAAAGTTCCTGAGAACTTCTCAGCTGTAGCTGAGCTTTTGAAATTCAAGTTAATGACCTTGGCAGCAGGAAGAACAAGTACAGAAAGCACTGACTACACATTCTAAATGCAGTAGTATGATCTTAAAAAACCTTGTTTATGGACATTTTTCTTGTTTTTTTGTCTAAAAAGAAAAATATTCTTAACAAGCAAGTTTTGCACAAGAAAATTAAGCTCATTCTAAGAACATATGGTTAACTTTTTCTTAATAGGATATTTCAGCTCATCTTGAGCTTTATTTACCAAGTTACAGGGTTATGACTATGGTTTGCACTGCAAAAACAAAATCTTAGCAAGTAAAATGAGCACATATTAACACAATAATTTTTTTTTTCTCTGACAAAATTTTTTGTCTTAAAAAGCACTGCAAGTGTAAGAGTATTTTGGTTATTTTAAGATATCTTACTAAACAAAATTTGCTTACTCCATTTGTAGATTTATTTTTGCTTAATATATGTATTTATGTCTAGTTTTATTTTATTTTTTTCTAGTTTTTGTGAGGTGCTTTTAAAATATGTTTTCCTCTGTCTCCCGTTGCACCTTGGCAGGACTTTACCAAAAAGCTGAGCAGAACATTAAGGTTAGAGTACATTTGAGTCACTCTATATTGATGAATAAGGTGCTGAACTTAACCAATTGGTAGAGGTATATTAGGGTAAAAATATCCACTGGACAGCACTAGAAATGCATTGTTGTCTTATTTCTGAATACACTATATATAGACCGTCAAACAATACATCACCTGAACATAGCTGCCTCATAAATCCCTGGTCATGAACTGTAGGCATGGCATGGGACAGGCATATCCACATTTATGTTGTACATGTGCTAATAATAAGTGCTAATAATAACTACAAACAGGTCTAAACTGTTATACCATTTCAGACTGGGTACTGTTATTTTTAATTCATTGACTGACTGGTAAAAGATTTTTCAGTTTAAACATAAACCATGCAATGTCGCTCTAAATTTCTCTGTCAGTGAAGCAAAGTTCACCAGTGCTGTAGGCATCTGTTGCCACTTTACCACCCACCAAATATAATCAGGCCTAAAAATAGAGGCCACTGTTTTTCATTCCCCCCTTGTAATGATCAACTGCACAAGAGGGAAACAGAGGGACAGAGAGAAAGAGAGGGACTGAGATTAAACCCACTGCTGAGGCACTTGCAGCTAACTCTTTCCAACAGACGAGAGGTGTTTTGCTTTACCTTCTGCTCTATGTCAGGCTGCTTCATGCTAGAGGAGGCTCAGGTTGATGCGTCTCCCCCTTGTGCAGATATCAGGACGCTGGCCAAAGAATGTGTCTGCCACGAAAGGTAAGCTGAAATGGACACACAATAAGTGGGTGAGATAATGTTTAACAATAGCTGATGGCAAGAAACTTGCATTGGGAAGCCCTGACTGAAAACAACCTCTGTTCTATTTAGTACAGATACACACTGACCACTGCATTGGGTACAGCTACCATATATTCAGTTCAATTCAAATTTATTGTCATTATACAAATACAGGGTTGTAAGTAAGTAATAGATAAAGAACATGGGACAATGGTGCAAGGACAATAAACAAAACACAAGACAAGCTGCATAGAGAGTAGTACAATAAACAAATAAACAGTCATATCAGAATATTATTACCATCATTCTACTAGTGGGAATAACCACCATTGGCCTTGACACTTAGGTCCTGCGTTCATTATAGAGGATAACAGGTCCACTATGGTGTGTTGACTGCACATGTGCCACTTGTCGGAGTTGTTACTCCCTTCTGGCATCAATGGGCCCTGGGGCACCACTGTCACGCCTTTGGGGGGCACTCAATATACAAGAGGTACAGCTCTAGAACATCACACAAAGTGCTACCACCCTTCACCCGGTACCCTATTATGATGCACTTTTAGACATCAGTCAAATTGCTGCCTTTCGACTGACAACTCTTTTACAGTCTGATACAAATGACTACTGTCCTCACTTATTTATATATGCAGCAACCCTGTCACATCTCATCTGTGATATCCCCAAGCGAGTTCATTCCAAACTGGGGGTGTTCATAACACTGTCATATGACTGTGTACAATACAATACAGTGAATGCAATACACACGTGTGAATATGTACATGAGGAAACCATACTGTTGTTCAGTTATACTATTTAAGTATTTAATTGTGTTCCCCCTGTCCAAGTTTCAGCCCAAGGATCAAAGGTATAAAAAACAAAAAGAAGTATAGAACCTGAGTAAAGATCTATATAAATATGATGAGTGCAACTTGAACATGGATAAAGTGATGATACGTGGTGACCAGTGTATGTAAAGTAACAGTATAGTAGAGTTCAGGTAGGGTTTATGAGTTTGACTGCTTCTGGAATTAAGTTATTTTTCAGTCTGTGGTTTTACACTAGATGCTCCTCAACTTCCTGCTGTGGAGTATGTTTATTTCTTTGTTTATTTGATTATTATTAAGGTTGCATTGTTATAGAGCATATAAAAAATAACAGATGTAACTTTTACACAGCATCTTTATCGATGCCTTTTTATCAGAACAAGGTGGTCTACTGTTTATTACAAAACATTACTTAAAAATCTATGCAAATTACTCTTAACACCTATTATAGGGGGTGGTTTTTAACTTAATTTTCTCGTTTGTGTACTCTGATTTATTTGTTAAAATCAATTTAGCTTTTCCACAAACCCACTACAACAAATGCTATTTTTATTTATTTAATTATTATTATTATTATTATTATTATTATTATTATTATTATTATTAATTTTATTATATATTTGTAGTAATTCTCTAGGCAGTTACTTAATGTTTCCATTAGGTGGTGGTAGAGCGTTCTCAGCCCTCCGAGTTGGAGTAGAAATGGTGGAAGTGCTACGAAAATAACCACGGATAATCTCTCTGCCTCATCTGTACGACCCTCAAGTCATCACAATATTATTTTAAAAAATAAAATAAATTACAGAGGCTTGTGAATTGTGCCAAAATTTGAAAAACTGAATCTCTTTAAATAATATGAAAACAAAACTGCAATAAATAAATAAAACAGTAAGTTACTCAAATCATTTCTTTAAATCTTACTTTCATACTATTTGTGTTAATAAAAAGCACAATAAAGAGTAGTTTGTGCGTTGTTTGGGTCTGTCTCCGGGTCCTTGCCGTTGATTTGTGGAAGATGTTTATCTGTCCACGAAAATCCCTTCAGAGTTGCGAACAGGAAGAGGCCTTTTATGGACAGAAGAGAATTTCTATCAACTTCCGGTTGGGTGTGAAGCAGCAGGGCTGTCGCTCTTATACACACTGATCGGAGGCCAAATACTTTTGTTTTTATATTTTTAACCCGTTCATTCCACTCAGCAAAGGTAAATAACTGGCAGAGTCTGTTAATCCTCCTTCGTTCTTGTGTTTGTTAGTTTTTCATAGTTTGTTAGCGTACTTGTAGCTGTGGCTCACTAGCATAGATACACCATAGTAGCAGCTGTTTTATGTGTGTTTTCGTCTTTATTCATAAGCTAACATTTCTTGTAGAAAATGTCGAAGTCTCTGAAGAAGATAGTGGAGGAGAGTAGAGATAAAAACCTTCCGGAGGTGGATATGTGTGATAGGGGGATATCTAACATGCTGGACGTTCCTGGTTTATGTGAGTATCATATCATAAATTCACTTCAGTCTGAAAGTTTTCAGCTCTTAAATGTCTGTGTAATTGTACGTGTTATACCTGGTTGCTAATATACTGACGTTATGATTTACTATTTCACAAACTTTTTACTGTTTTCCACCAGCTTGTGTATGTTTAGCCCTGCTTTGTACATTCACACAGTAGAACACTCATTCAGTAATGTAGTTTAATAGTCAGTTTCCTCATTGCTTGTTATTATTCTGTTTTGTAGTCACTTTGTCCAACGTAACACAACTTGTCCTGAGCCACAACAAACTTGCAAGTAAGTACTTTTTTCACTGTCGATTTGCCAAGTACAGTTGTGCTTGAACGTTTGTGAACCCTTTAGGATTTTCTGTATTTCTACATAATTATGACCTAAAACATCAGATTTTCACACAAGTCCTAAAAGTGAATAAAGAGAACCCAGTTAAACCAAATGAGACAAAAATGTTATAACAAAAATATTATACTTGCTCGTTTATTTATTGAGGAAAATTATGCAATATGACATATTTGTGAGGCAAAAGTATGTGAACCTTTGCTTTCAGTATCTGGTGTGACCCTCCTTTGCAGCAATAACTACAAGTAAACGTTTCCAGTAACTGTTCTTTAAGCATTCTTTGGTAGATTGACTTGTGTGATTAGGGTCGTTGTCTTGCTGCATGACCCACCTTCTCTTGAGATTCAGTTCATGGACAGATGTCCTGATATTTTCTTTAGAATTCTCTGATATAATTCAGAATTCATTGTTCCAGCAATGATGACAAGCTGTCCTGGCCCAGATGCAGCAAAACAGGCCCAAATCATAATACTACCACCACCATGTTTCACAGATGGGATAAGGTTCTTATGCTGGAATGCAGTGTTTTCATTTCTCCGAACATAACACTTTTCATTTAAACCAAAAAGTTGTATTTTGTAAACATGCCTCTGTCTCGATTTCTAAATTTGTTTAGGTTTAGCAAATAGGGATAAGTTGAGAACACTGAAAATCTCTTCTATGTCCTTTTGTCTGTTAAATAAAGGTTCAAGAGAATTAGAAAATTACACATTTTAGGTTTTATTGCATTTTTAGTATGTGTGTGTGTTAGGGGTTTTAATACCTTCTCTGTGGTGGTCCTGATCACTGAAGAACAGGGTGAAAGGAGGCTAACAAAGTGTGTAAAGAAACACATGCACTACAGTCTGTAATTGTAGAACTATAAAGTGCACCTATATGGCAAGTGCAGCTGATAAATAGACAGTGAGTGTAAATACAAGGTATATGTACCTAATGAAGTAGCCAGTGTGTAACGTAACTGATGTCGTTTGTTAATGAGTTTTTATTGCAACAACTAACTAAATGTTTGATGGTACTTTATAATTATATTTGTAAAGCTTGTAGGACCTCTCTAAAGTCCAATACCTTGTGTGGCAGAAGTGCTTGAAAAGATATTGTCCTTATGCCCTTGTTAAAATGCTCTTGTTAACCACTAGAGGGCAGCATTGGCTAGAGAATAGTTGTATAGTGAGTGAGGTCAGTACATAAAAAAGTTCCAGTACTCTGAAGAAACATACAAATGATAATACAATACAAATGAGATACGCATCTACTCAATTATTCAGGAACCTGGTAGAATGACTATGTTGCTGTCACATGGCATTTCTATGTGATTTAAGTTATGGTCCATGATTGCAGCTTTAGTGTGGTGCTTTTATAATGATTGTCCAGGCAGATTAATTTTATTATGAATGAGTTATGAATGATCTTGGTTTGGGTGTTGCTTGTAAACAACAGTATTTAGTCCAAAGTTATACTCTGCTGAACAGTCTTGCTCAGAGTCTTGATGTTAAGCTGAGAGCTACATATTTAGCTTCATGTTTACTGTAAATGCTTGAGAAGGATTTGTTTGTTTGTGCTGGAATCATGGTAATCTCCATAAAGATTCCAAAATTTGATAGTGCTCATGTTTGTCAGGTGTTATTTTTAGTGATGATCAAAGCTGCTTAATTAGATTAAGTTCATCCATGTCTCTTCACCTGAAGGAGAGATTCGTGAATTCAGTTTGTAGGTTTTGATGCTTGCCTGAGGATCATGTCAAGTAATACAGCACATGAAACCAGGGTCTTTAGGTGTGTTTATGCAAAATTAATTGCTATATATTGACTTGAGCTATATTTGTCACTGTACATTCAAGATGCACCATCTTCACAAATCTCAGATGTCAAGATATTTCTCCCCTTTTTCTCAGCAAACCCCAGGGCTTATCATACTGCTTATTTCCATGGCCAAATTCTCCCCTCTCACAGCCTGTCTGCATAAAGTGCAGAGATGTAAAGTGTGCCATCTTTTTGAACTTTTCAAGGTAGTCAGGAATTACAGTGACATTTGGAACCCTTTCATTAGCGAGGCCGCTGAGTAAAGTACCCATGCCGGCAGGGATGAGAGACACTGGTACTGCCAGGGTAATGAGAGTGCGAGAAAGAGTGGGGGTAAAGGTTTGAAACCTCTCTCCACCATCCAGTCTTTACATCGCACTCACTTATTACTATCAATCACCCTTACCATTAAAGAGCCGTGGGGGTTTATAGGGAAGTGCCTAGTGCATTTGATTTCATAGCTCACATATTCATTCACACACACATGCAGTTTCACTCTTATTCATATCAGTACATGTAGGTATTTGCTAATTTGGAACTGTTGATGGTGCCTAATGCTGTATATGGTCATTTATTTACAGTAAGAAATAAACACTGTATTCTGAAGAATAATATAAAATCAAATATTGATAGCTACCTTTTATTGCATTCTGCTCTTCTTGTATTCATTTGCTGTAAAATCCTGAAGACAGAACAGGATAAACTGACATTGCGTGAATTAGGGCTCATTGATATAAACGGGTGTACATTCCAAGCTAAGAAACTATGGATTCTTGTAAATGTATTCATTCTTATCATAATTCCACAATGGTCTAGTAAGGATTTGAAATCCTAAAGTAAAGGGATTTATACAAACATAGCACATGCTCTATGATTGTATTATGTTGTGTGTAGCTTAGTTCCACAGATATGATCACTGTTTTACACAATGACATAAAACATAAAAAATGACAGAGTGAGTTAGTGATGGACTGATTAATCAGTTGGCCAAATAATCGGGCTGATTGTCTCTTTTAGGTCATCGGTTTTGGCCTACAATCAGCCTGTGCGCACAAGGCCATTAAACAGCTGATGACTCATTTACATACAGGCACATCTACAGGCAGCCTAAGCAGTGTGGCTGCTGTAGATCAATGTAAGAGCTCCCCCTAGTGTCAATTTCACCTTTCTATTGAACTGGGCTCAATTACAAAACAAACAAAACAATACTACTGCATGTTTGCTCATTTGCACTATGCTTACTTGCACAGCTGTACAGATGTTCAGTTTCTGTAAATGTGTATCATCTGCACTTTCTGTATATTAGGCCAAGTAAAAAAAAAAATTGGTGATCATCCTTTTTCACCAAAATTTTGGGTCGGGGGGGAGGTGTTTTTTTTTTTGTTTTTTTTTTGGATGATAGAAAAGTATTGTGGCGGCTCCTGGGGGTGTCGGCCAATCAGATGGCTGCATGTCGTACGGTATTTGCATAAAGTTCTCTTGTGTGTTTATGGGGTGTATTTTGTAATTATTTGGGGTCTTTAAGAGGGGATTTTTGTATGTGTAATGATTGTTAGTTGCAGTCTAGTCTCTATGAGTTATTTTTAGTGTGTTTTAGTTAAGTTACCGTTAATGTGTGTATTAGTCCATTTAGTTAGTCTCGTCGTACTTTCATGTTGTAAAGCAGTGAGTGTTTGCTGCTGCACTTTCTTTTTTAATAAAAGAGCAGTAAAAGAGCATTTAGTAAGTAAATGTCTCATCCTTTTTCTTTATTCTCTTCCCCAACGCTACAGTATGTAGCGAATATTAAAAAGATGTTGAAAACTTAAATAAACCATGTTAAACATAGATCATGTTCTTCTTGAGTGATTTACATATTCAACTGAAGTACGGAACATCTCCCCAGAAGACACGAAAACGACCGGCCATTCGTATTGACAGCCACTAGGAAGTGTACTGCACATGTGCAGAATTGATTTGGGATCACGTCATTGGAAGCATGCGAAATTTGAATGATTCTAGGCCAGACTAGGGTGTTTGGCGCGTTTTTTTGTGTAAAAAAAAAAAAGGTCGGGTGCTTTTTAGAGGATCGGGCGGGGATGATCACCAATTCTTTTTTTTTTTACTTGGCCTTATAGCGTGTATACTGGCTTGCTATTTATATCCCTCACAGCTCTCTCAACTTATTACTGTTTTTTCTTTAGTAGTTTTTTAGCTTTATATTCTCTATCCTTACTGTTTATTGTGCTGTTACTTGTCATGCATGGATTACCAAGTCAAATTCCTTGTATGTGAACATTCTTGGCAAATAAAGTGATTCTGATTCTGAGATAAAGGCACAACTCTTAAACCTATCGTTTTGTTGCAAGTGCATAAATTTTATTTTTTCTCAAATGACAAAAAAGACACATTCAGCATTATCAGCGTTTATGTATCAGCTATCGACTGCCCTGAACTTTAAATATCAGCATCAGCCATTGAAAAACACGTATCAATAGATCATTAGTGGGTATCCTACATATTCAACACACCTTCTCATTATTGCCTTTAAAATGGTTATATTATCCTTTGACATTGCTAGGGTAAGTCTCTCCGCCACCATACGTACAAACAGAGGAAACGTATTTATTTTTTGTAGTCGAGGTAAGTTCCGCATGCTGCATTTCAGCTCAGTGTGTCAGTAACTGAGAACACGATCCTCACAGATATTGATAGTTGGCATGTGAGTCAGTTTGTTGGTCTGTGCTGGAACCCTGAAATGTCCCTGTGATATTATATCAGTATGCCTTATGCGCTTGATGGAGTTGATCTCTCTGACAGCATTCACATCATGGAGTTTATGTAAACCCACACCCACCTTTATAATGAAGGCCAATTGATCGGCCTGTAATCAGATAGGAGCCCTGTTATCCTCATTGATCTTTGTCTAAGGAGCATGGTGGGCTGGCCGAGCAGAAGGGGAGGGGGAACAGAACCGTTATGCTAAACGCTTCCATCATTAAAATGTCAAATCTATTGCTACGCGAGTGACCCATAATTGAGTCATCAAAGACCGAGTGCCCATGCCCCGTCTCTTATAATTACCTCGTTAAACCCTACCATGTTACTAGCAAGCCCTTGGCCCTGTCCCTCGTTGCCATATGAACTCTTGCTGAGGACGGACTTTTTTTCCTCGATTTGCATTTGTGAGTTCACTGTATTCAGAGGAATTGTAACATTTGACAGTTTTGATGACAGCAAGCTTGAGAAATGTTCTTTTTCTGTTTTCTCTGCTCTCCATCTCTTC
>BRDA01044623.1:0-25717 GCA_036984385.1 Crenuchus spilurus
TTCACTGACAATGCTTTCTGGAAGTATTCCTGAGCCCATTCTGTTATTTCCTTGACAGTGGCATTCCTGTATGAGGTGCAGTGACGTTTAAGGGCAAATTTTGAATCAACATATTTCTCCTTTAAAATGTTACATTTACTCAGATTAAACTTTTGATCTGTCATCTATGCTCTATTACGAATAAAATATTGACATTTGCCATCTTCACATCATTGCATTCAGTTTTTATTCACAATTTGTTTAGTGTCCCAACTTTTTTGGAATACAGTTTGTAAATGTTTCATTATGTAGGTTAATGTTATGACAAGCTTACACGTGTCATGTAGCCTTACAAACAGAACTTTACACAGTGCAGTACCGTTACTAGTGCCATATTTTTTGTAATTTCTTGATATGATAAATAGGTGAATTGGCTATTCTAAATGACCCCGGTGTGAGTGAACAAATGCCTATGAATGTATTTGTTTATGCCCAGATATGATTGGTACTCCTGGTTCCAGTCATGGGTGATCTCCCTCGTGCTTGATGCAGTCCCTCAGCTGGACGGTCACTTCTGGTTCAGAGTACGCTGTGCATACCTTAGGTATTAAAAAGGCACTATAAGTGTAATGTTCATTAATTCTTTAAAAATGAGAAGTGTAAACATGTCTGAATTACGTAATCCATGTAAATGTAATGGATAAATGTAACATAAAACTGTGTCATTTATAGTGTATAAACATAATGATGTTTATGAAGTACAGCAAAATGACAATATCCCTTAGAAATGTAACATTTTCAAAAAGAGATTGATTTTTAAGCTATTTTTGATTAAATAAAAATCAGTCACTTCAACTGTAGAGTTCAGAAATCCAGAATCTCAGATTATTAGAATATTTCATTTAGAGTTTGATTAAATTACTATTCAAACAGGATCAACATTAAAACAAAAGGCTTGAAATTTGCAGCTTTACATATAACATAAAACATGTTTATCTTTTGGAATTAAATTATGAAGACAAATGAACTTTTTCACAATATAATAATTTTTGGCGATGCGCTGCTGATGGGGGGTTCTTATTCATGTGTAGTAATACGTGTTTATTTAACTGTGTAAATGTTTGGGTTTTGCTATTTTAATAACAAATATCTGACTGATGCTTGGAGTTATGAATCAGCTTTCATGTTTCATATCTATGTGTGTGTGTTCAGCATATTCTGTCCCTCTGCACTACCTGGCCACACTACAAAGGCTTCTCCTTCTCTCTCAGTGAGCTACAACCACGGGCCTTGTTATATCCCGGTGCCTGCAGCACTATCTCTGGTGTGTGTGTGTGTCAGTGAGCTGGACTTGACTGAGCTGCACACAGGCTGGCACCCTGCACACGGGCACTAGGTGCTTACTGTGCCCTCATCATTTACATTCATTAAGCCAGGGATGGACGGAGAGAGAGGGCCGCCAGCGGCCCAACGCCAGGTCCACAGTGGCCCATCGCCAGGCCTGCCACTGCCGATAAACACACACACACACACACACACACACTCCTCCCTCAGCCCAGCACTCTGCCTTTCTTACTCACTCCTGCTAGCTTCCACACACACATACACACAAAAGACAACCAAATGCCAGTGCTGTTATTTTCTCCATTTCATTTAGTTTATAAACAGCAGAGAGTACACATACATAAAAATCTGACTTTGCATGTATGTGTATGTATGTGCTTTATTTACTTCTGTTAACACACACCGTGCAATACATCAATCTGCTATTGTTATACATTTTCACCACAGACTTCCATTCTTAACTGCTTAATCCTGGACAGAGTTACAGTGACTCTCTTACCTCTTATTTGGGCACTGGGACAGGACAGGGTGCCAATCCATTGCTGGGCGCAAATACATACACATACACATACACTTTAGAGAACCCAATTCACCTCACCTTCATGATTTTGGACTGTGGGAGGAAACTGGAGACTCCAGAGGAAACACGGGAAGAACATGGAGACTCCACCCAGATGGGGACTCGTACCCAAGACCTCAGCAATGAGCGGTACATTAATTTCTTTGTCTATTCATCCATCCATCACTTCATAGTTCTTCACTGGTGAGGTCCACCACAGTGCAGGTATTGTTTGATGGCGAATCATTCTCAGAACTGCAGAACTGATGTGGTGGTGGTGTGTTAGTGTGTGTTACGCTTGTATGAGTGAATCAGACAAAACAGAGCTGCCGGAGTTGTCCATTCACTGTTCACTCTGTTAGACAAGTGCAACACACACTAAACACGCCACCACCACATCAGTGTCACTGCAATGCTGAGAATGATCCACCACTCAAATAACAGACTGATAGTCTCTAAAATAATACAGGAACTACGGTCTGTAATTGTAGAACCACAATATGCACCTGATAGAGAGCGGAGGTCATTTTAATGTTATGGCAGATTGGTTTCTATATATTTTATGTGAGACATCAGATTTGCTAATAAATATGCCTCAGTCACTGGAGTGTATGCATTTTCAGATGGTTATTGTATCCCCACTGTATGTTGGGTACAGTAATAACCTCCTACAGATTACTGCTGGCACACTCCCCACTCCCTGGCGGTGCAAGAACGAGGAAGGTTAACCACCCTATGTTAACCTCATTCTAATTCTGTCCTCCCTGTGACATCATCAGCCCACGTCCCAGAGGCGGGTTTTGATGTGACTATTCCCAGACGGTTCTTTTAGTAAGTGTAGGCTTGTGTGTGTGTGTGTGTGTGTGTGTGTTAGGGAAGTAGCTGGAGCATTCCCCTTCTCTCATTTCACACCTCACTGCTTAAGATCCTTCATAGTCAACATAGTAACCTCAACCTGTCGAAGGGACATGCATGCACACATGTACATGCATGCGTGCAGCCACACACACCTGACACACTTACAGGGGACAGGCCTGTGTGCAGCTTCATCTAACCCAAATACTGCTATAGGTTTTAATGAGAGCAAAGACCCCCACTGGTCTTACTCCAGCAGGTAGAGATATTCTGCATAATGAGCAATTACACAGGTGGGTTTACATTACTTCCCACTATGACCACCAAACCTCACATTTCTCAGTCGGTTTCTGTATTATGTGCAGATTTGTTTTGAGAAGCAATCTTGTAGAATATGGTATAGGTTATTCATTTGTACATCCATTCAGATTAATTTAATTTCTTTAATGTAAACATTGTTTCGAGATTTTCTCAAAATAAGCCCAAAAAGTCATTTCATTTAATTGGTTTTGGGATGCTGCTGCTGCTCTTTGGCTCCCATTTTCATTGTAATGGATCATCAGAAATTACTATTAATATGATAAGTATTCTTTATGACTATTAGTTATGGATGCATTTGAAAAGGATATGTGACAACCTCTATTTAAAGAAAGACATGCAAAAAAGAGTGATAAAGTTACTCAATAACCAGCACTGCATACACTGCAAAAAAGCACCTCACAAAAACTAGAAAAAAATAAAAAATAAAACTAGACATAAATCCTTATTTTAAGAAAAAAAAGTCAGCCAATGGGGTAAGCAAATTTTGCTTGGTAAGATTTCTTAAAATAAGCAAAATAATAATTGCAGTGCTTAATATAAATTTAGGCAGAGAAAAAAATAAGATTCACTGCCTTAATATATGCTCATTTTACTAAGATTTTGTTTTTGCAGTGCAAACCATATTCATACCCTGTAACTGGTAAATAAAGCTCAAGATGAGCTGAAATATCTTATTAAGAAAAAGTTAGATATGTGTTTAGATTTAGCTTAATTTTCTTGTGCAAAACTTGCTTGTTAAGAATATTTTTTCTTTTTAGACAAAAAATAAGAAAAAATGTCCATGAACAAGGTTTTTTAGTTTCTTAAAAATCATTTTTTTGCGGTGTAGGACTTTCATAACAATGGATTTGCATGTCCAATCCAACGCATAACAGTTCACATATCTTGTCCATTTACTTTATGTACTGTGAATAATGAATATTTTGGAATATATTTTGTGATTGTTTTGCATGTACCGGTACTAATTTCACCTAGACAACATTCCCAGTACATACACTCTACATTTATTAAGTGACTTTAATAACAATTACGCAAATGTTTTAATTAGTGTTTTAAATATGTTAGATTTTGAAATAAATTCCCTTAAATATATGCAGGCCTCAACCTCACTGAATCATGTATCTATAGAAGTGAACCACCAAGATCCCATTGGGTGTACCCAAACTTCTGAATGGTACTGTAAGCTTTCACAAAGTTTTCTCTACACTGACAGAAAAGAGCACAAAAGGCTGATAGCTGTTGAAATTGTCACAGCTACTACTCCAAGTCATCTCCTCGTGGTCCAGCATTTGTTGATTCCTTCCCAAATCCCAGCACATCAGCACCAGTGGCTTCATAGCAGAGGACAGAACTGCCTTGCAGAACACTGCATGTAAGAGTGCTTCCATGAAAAGCTGTCCAGCAAAATAAACCTCCCCAAAGAGCCTTTTCGAAGGTTGGAACTTTGGCAAGAGTTTTGTCACCAGACGCGGTGTCAATAGAGCTGCACGGATGGTGAAAAAGGCCAAGGGGGCTCCCACCCGCTCTCCCAGCCGTGGGCCTGGTGGGCAGATGAACTTTGAAACACTCAGCATAGAGAAGAAGGAGAGTGAGGGAAAGAAAAAAAGCAAATGAAGTGAGTGAAACTGACAGAGTGGCTGAAAGGAGGAAAAAAGGCTGTGAGTGTTAATTACAAACACCACACAGAGAAGGAGAGAGAGAGAGAGAGAGAGAGAAAGTGGGGGGATTAAGTCAATTGTGGAGGATGGCCCTATATAAAACAGGACAGAAAAGGCAAGGGGAGAAAAAATAGCTTTAATTAGCATTAGCTATCATTAGCATTCAGAGGGCGGAAGAGAAAGGGAGCGCGAGGACAATTTTGGGTGACGGGCGATTTGGGTGGGCAGCTCTGAAGCCTACAAACTGCAGACAATGAAGTGACTGCATATAGGCAGCTGATTCCTTCACAATATGGTTCTAAATTAGCATTTTTTTCTCTCGTGATAACCATACAGAGCCTGAATTAAGCTTGTAGGTTGATGATTGGAATAACATTCAGAGGACATTTGGAGACATTCCAGCCTTCTGTCTTGAATGAAAGCATGTAAAAGGCATGTAATGGCACTTTGAGTAATGAGAAAGTATTTTTCTGTAGGAATTTTCCAGAACCCACGAATGAGTCCATGCAACAACTCAAAGCAATTAGCTGAATGTCACTGTGGCTGCGTTTTAGACAGTATAGCCAAATGTTAGTGCATCTCTATAAACACAATAACCTAAAGTAATTAGACAAAACAAAAAACGTCAATGTCTCAATAATGTGTCATGTGTTCTTGAGCATCAATTACAGCTTGACAACAACATCTCATGGTGTTCACAAGTCCACTTATTGTCTGCTGAGGCATGGCATCCCAGTCTTCTTAAAGGGCAGCCCTTTGGTCATTAAGATTCTGGGGTACAGAGTTACAAGCCTCTACAGCAACTCAGCTGATGCCATAGGCTTTCTATGGGATTCAAGTCTGGAGAAAGTGCAGCTACTCCATTTGAGGTACCCTGGTCTCCAGCAGCCATTCCCTAATGATGCAACCTCAATGAGCTGGAGCATTGTTGTCCATGTAGATGAAATTAGGCTTGTGTTGTTCATGCAGAGGCACAATGACTGGATTAATGATGTTATTTAAGTAGTCTGGGCTTGTCACTGTACCTTTCACACAGTGTAGGGCAGTTCTATACTAACTAGACACACTAACAGCACCACTACCAAAGGCCCGTCTGGTGACAACAGTGGCTGATGGATAGCGTCTCCTTCATATCTCCAACATCGTTGGCATCATTTCTGCTCAGCGTGAATCAACTTTCATCAGTGAACAGCACTGAGGCCCACTGGTCCCTCGTCCAGAGTAAATGCTCCCTGGACTATGCAAGACAATGATGCCTGTGCCTGGTGATGTGGTCAGGTATCCTTGCAGGTCGTCTAGCATGCAGACCACACTGATGTAAATGGTTCTGAATGGTCTAATGTGACACTTGGGTGCCTATCACCTCCCTTAAATGTGTCTGGAGTTGTGTGGCATCATCATCCGGTTCCGCAGGGCACTGTTCACAATGAAGCAGTCATCAGTGTGGGATGTGTCCAAAGGACATCCACTTCTGTGCCTTTCTGTGACTCTTCCAGTCTCTCTGTTACAACCTGCTGATGACACTCAGTGACACTCTAAGCTCAGTGCTCACTTCTGTCTGAGAACATCCTGTTTGAAGCCTCACAATGGTGAGGTACTGTTGATCAATTATTAGTTGATGTCTTGGTCTCATGATGTCAAAATGTGAACAGTGTGATGAGGAGGACTGTTTATATACAGATTCTAACTGAACCAGGACATTTATTGGATTAAATTAATTAATGATTAATTAATTAATGAAGTTTCACCCGAAAGCCAAATATCCCAAACTTTTTGTGAGTAGTGCATATTATAATTAATTAAATACATTTCTCTTTTCTTAAAAATATTGTGTCAAAAAAAGTCTTTTTTTGGAAAGGCTGAAACACCTACCAGTGTTTAGATTAGCTTTAGACTTAAACTGCATTTATTCTGTGCTGCGTCTTTAATGCCGATATCACTCTCTACTGCAATCTAACAAAGCCCAAAATGTACAGATTTGTACACTAGGGTCTGAAATGATCAATTACTAAAAAATATCAAAACCTATGTTCTAGTGATCAGATGCTTTTAAAAGAAAAACAGCCAGAAAACGACAAAATAAAAAAAATCGAATATAAAGTAAATGTTTTGGATGGAGACCAAATTATTTGTCCCCTTTCCTTAAAGACTAAAGCAGACCTCAACACTAGGCAGTCACCTTATCTCAAGCCGATGCTGGCTTCTTTGCAAAGAAGCATCTTGGCGTCTGTTTCATCTCTCGCCTGACACCACGCTTCAACAAACCTGTAGCTCATGTACAACATCAAACCCACTTCAGTGTCAACCATCCATCAAACCTGAGTCTGCTTAGCCCCTCAAAGAGGATTTAAGGTCTGAGCCTCGCATCGTATATGTGTGTATCTAACAGCAATGCATGCAAAGCGTGTTGATTATGTAAGAGCACTGGTAAAAGATACGAAATCAGAATGGCATGACATTTAATGACAAACCATTAGCCTAGCCTACATCTGTGCTATTCCTTCTAACTGATATGGCTAATACCAAACACTTCCTGCACACCTATGCAGTCATCAAACAGGAAGACAACACAGGCAGCTTATGCAACTCTCTCACAAGAGATAATAGCATCCTTGTCAGTCATTGTAAAACCCAGACAGAAGTTTCTTTCAGCTTTTGAAGTTTTTTGTTGTGCTAACAATTTGTAATCTGGTAGGGTTAAGACGGGAGGTCAATGAGGTGAGTGAGGTCAGTAGATGATAAAAACAATGTCTAAACCTATATAGCCTAAGAGAAAACTAAAGCCAAAAAAAGTGTGATATGTTGTTGAAAAGCACTGATGAATAAGCGGAAGAAGAATTTTATCTTAATTTTGCTCAGCAAAAATAGTTTTTTTTTTTTCCACATTTGGATCAATGATCTGATGGTTAGACAGGTGAAATGCCATTGCAGACAAGTTATTGTAGATGTTCTATCATTAATGTGGAGTTTTGTTAGGACTCTGGTTAATAATGTTTGGGCTACGGCTGAATTTTTAAGGCAACAGTTGAATTCTAAACTTGACTGTGTATATCAGGTCACATCAGGCAGAATGTTCTTGGGCTTTATTCAGATTGAGAGCCAAACTTCAGATCCGATTAAAGTTCTAGCCTGCAGCAGGTCTTTTTTGGTCCTTCATTACCAAACCATTTGCTGAATGTCTGATTTAAGTACTACTTCCTGCACACGAGATGTTTGCTGCTAAAAGCTTGACATTTGTTTCCATTAGGCGAAGGCTAAACGCTTCATTAAGAAGGAGTACAAAGAGGAACGTATCGCCTCTTTCTTGTGCTGTTGGCTAAAAAAACGAAGCACTGTGCGGTGTGTTTGGGGTAATGGTAATTGTCATGATGTCAGACAGGGCTTTCGTGGTAGCGGGCTGGGTTAGCGGGGCCCATCAGTGGGAAAATTACACAGCAAAAGGAACACAATTAGCCTGCACACTTGTTAAAAATCGGCTCTCCCTCAATGAGCTCCTCTCTAGGAAACAAGAAAGAGGGTGAAAAAAAGAGCCCCTCAAACAAATCCCAGTGTTTATTAAACATCTGCTTTTCTTTTCATCCTCACTTCAGGGAGCGTAGAGTGAAGAAATAAACGGGGGGAGTAAAGAGTGGGGGGCAAAAAACAGAAGCGGACGCCATTGCTCATTTCTCAAATATGTGACAACAAATCATTACAGCACCGCTACGATTGATCAGCAGTCATCTGGTAATTGATATCAACAAACTGAGTTTTTTTTTCTTTCCTTTCTTCCCTCTTCACACCCCCTCCTTTCACACCGTAGGGCCGCCACAGCCTCGGAAGTGTTCCCTCACACCATGTGGAGTCTTCAATCTATCAACCCAAGCTGGTAGGGAAATTGAATTACAGCAATGACTATGCCAACGAGATCTTATTTTATTTGACTTTTTTTCAGCCTGCCGTCCCTCGATGCTGATGAGAATGCCTCCCGTAACTGTGCAAGCGCACATATTCAAATATATTTAGAATCAATGGCTTTCTCCCTGGCAGGATGGCAGTTGGGGGGGGATTGTATTTACAGCACGGAGAAGCTTCCGCCGCATCATTGACTTTAATTAGTAATATCACACACCGTTTTCCGCACCAGCTAAGTCTCTGATGCAACTCCGGTAGCCGTTAATGACCTTCATTTGTGTGGATTAGTCCTTTCGGGGGACACGCAAACACGCGTGCACCAGACGACGGCACCAAAATTACAACACACCCTCACGCTTCCACCTCCAGACTTCTTTCACGTTCCTTTATGCAAATCAGCCAGGCATTAAATTGATGTACGGCAAGATGGTAAATAGTATGCATTTAAATAGCACGATGTAAAATTTGGATGGAGCCACTAAAGGAAACCAGGGAAAATCCTTTAGCTCATGTGAAGGAAAAGGCCAAAATGACCTTTAACATTACCTCCAAATGTTACATTACACTAAGTGAGCAATGTAAACATACTTAGACACAAAAGAGTTTGTGGGTATTTTTCTGAAAATTTTAACCTGGGGGAAACGTGCCTCCAACAGTAAGGCTGTGTATAGGCAGAAACCTGACAATATCACATGTATCATGATACAGAAATTATAGTTATATACTGTGTATGTATATATATATATATATATATATATATATATATGACATTATATACGACATTATATACAATCCAAAAACATGGAGATCAGGTGAATTGGCTACTCTAAAAATTACTCTGGTGTGTGTATGTATGTGTATGAATGTATATGTGTATGTATGCCCAGATATGGTTGGCACTCTGTCCTGGGTGATCCCCCTAGTGCTCGATGCAGTCCTCCAGGTGGACGGTCGCTTCCGGTTGAGAGTACGCTGTGCATGACTGGCCTCTGCTTCTCACCAAAGTGTGTGTATATGAAATGTGTCGACTGTACTTATCCACAGCACCAAAACTACTACCAAACTGGCCAGCCAACTCATGAGCTATAAGCCACACTGATCCACATCCAGAAAGACTTGAAATGTGTCACTTTACATGTATTAAATATACAGTATAACAGTTTTACTTGTTTACATTGGAGTGGAAGAGTCTAATGGCTGAACATACATCACAACACTCTCCCTAGTGTTCAGGGGTTTAAACACAGTACTAAATAAATCACCAATCTTAGCATGTAAACTGCTAATTACAAATCAATACTGTGCTTCTGAGAATCAGTACAATATCACATAACACAATACCGCGATACTCAAGTGTATCAACATTTCCTTACACCCCTATCCATCACCAGGGGGCACAAGTAAAGAGGTTAAAACTGTGAATAGCTGTTATTGGACAAATGTGAACTTGATTTCATCACACAGCATTTTCAAGCATGAACTAGAGTCTTAAAGGACTGATGTCATTAATGGTGTGAGCCAGAGTAAAAGAAACAAGTGGTTTGATGCTCGGGGGTATTATGTGACATGCATGTCCCCGCTTGGCATGACAGACATGATAAAAGTCCATCTCGCTCACACATACTCACACACCCAGTGAAGACTTGGCCCACATCTGCTCAGGCAGCGTAAGTGCCTGCCATAGAGCTTTGAAGCATACGGCTCTTTCCAGAAGGTGAGACCAAACACTCACAAACAACTACACACACACACTGACCCCCTATGATAGCTCATCTGGCAATGATTACATCATCTTTGCATTAGTTGTATACAGACTCTCTACCCTGTGGTTCAAATATGGACCCCAGTGGGTGGGGGGATAGCTTTGATTGAAGCAACAGCAGGGGGCCAAGCATTCAACAGTGACACAAATCAAATATTTAGCTTGATGTTGATGGTGAAGTCTGATGACTTAATTGCTGTATTGAAAGGGGATGCATGTGTGTCTGAATGTGTGTGTGAATGCGGTGAAACATAGGTTAACAGTAGTCATCTGGGCGGCTTTTCAGCATTTTCAGCAAAAGGAAAATTCCTATAAAAATAATCACTTTACATTTCCATCATTTTTCTGTCAGTTTTGCTGAAAGAAATATGAATTGAACTGCTACATACTTTTCAGAAGAGATAACGCATCACATTTTGAAGTAAAACAGCCAGCACCAGATGAAGCACTTTGACAGGCCAGGAGAATCAAAAATAGAATGTGCTCCTTCACTCCTTCACCACAGTGTTACACACTCTGCCTTTATCCTGTCTGTGCAGTGAACACAAATGAACACACACACACATATGGGCAGGATATGACTGAAGTACCCTTGAACTAGACACCTAACCCCCAACTGCTCCATAGACCCAGTGGCGGACCCCATTGTTAGGGGCAGACCCCTGCTTCAGGGGTGCACTCTTTACCCCCTATTGTGTTCACTATGGTGAGTGTGTGTGTTGTGTGTGTTTCACTGCATGGATGAGTTCAATAATATCTAATATTGCCATAGAACTGACAAAATGATAAACAATAGTGAGATAAATGTCTTGGATCCCACTTAGTTGGGTAAACCACTGACCTACATGATCAGCACTACTGTACACCAAGTTGCCTTTTTAAAATGTAGTCTGATCTATTCCTTAAATTCAGAGATTCATCACTTTCACACTTTCTAAGATACCTGCAAAATGGGCATCACATGAAAGCTGTTTTCGGCCCATCTAAAGTTGCCAAGTCAAGAATTTGATTTAAATGAATAAATGTGGAGCCCATTGATTTTTCAATCCTTTTTACTTATAACTGAAAAGTCCCAAACAAAAAGAACTGAGCCCTCATTTTTCATCTGCTGAATGGATGACTTCTTGTTGTGTAGAGTTACAACAGGAACTCTACATAAAGTCCCTTCAGTGCTGTGCAGCACGACAATGATTCATGGACCTACATTTTGAGTATTGAACAGTAAACTCTAAGCATGTGCTATTATATTAATATCAAATAGCTGCTGCTAATTTGGCTCTTTTACAAAAATCATCAGCATTGTGCATTTTGTGTAGTTGCTGTATAAAAAGAAAA
Organism: Crenuchus spilurus; assembly: GCA_036984385.1. Taxonomy (NCBI): domain Eukaryota; kingdom Metazoa; phylum Chordata; class Actinopteri; order Characiformes; family Crenuchidae; genus Crenuchus; species Crenuchus spilurus. The sequence continues at coordinate 11,708 of BRDA01044623.1, forward strand.
AGATTTGGGCATGCACGATCAGATAGAAAATCCAAAACTGAAGTGGAGTTCAAAGAGCTTAAACTCATTATTCAGTTTGGACAAACCTGGACCATGTCAAACTCATTTATACTCTTAAATAGTGTTATACACTCCTTTAGAACCATCTGTGTTGTTGTCCTTCTACACACTTAATGATGTACAGCTATCTTTTAGGTTCACTACATAGCTGTGGTGGTTAGGAATCTGATCTTGTGAAGGTTGCCGATTCGATTCCTGAGCAGCTCATGACTGAAGTGTCATTTAACAAGGCACCTAACATCCATTTGCTCCCTGGGCACCATGGATAGGGCTGCCCATCACTTCGGGCACATTCTCACAGCCTAGTGTGTTCACAAATTCCAATGTGTGGAAATCATATTGGCAAATAGTTTAATCTAAATCTATAATTACAGACTATAGCCCATTTGTTGTCACGTTGAATTTGTCAGTCAATGTCTATCCCATTACTCTGACTCTTGTTGACCTGATATTATTTGAATGGTGGATCATTCTCATAAATGCAATGACTTGACAGTGAGTGTGAAGCTTGTGGGAGTATTTAAGACACGACACACGTCAATGTTTCTGCTGGAGTAAAACTGGTCCACCAAACAAACATACAATGTCAAAAACCGACAACTGATGAAGGGTTTGAGGATGACTGACAAAAACTGTACATGGCGACAGCTGAGACTGTGACTGCACACTAGCGAGGAGTAAATTCTCATCTTCAGTCTCAAGTGCTCTTTTCTCATTACATTTTCACAAACAGTCTGGTTTTCTAGAACATTCTAATGCACTTCCTCCACACTGCACTGTAGGCTCACTGCACTATCAATTTATCTGAACCCATCAAAACAAACACGTGAAACGTGGCCATCCTACATGTTCCTAATTACCTCTTTAAAATTCACCAGGCCTATTAAGACCCCCATTCTGATTTGTCTGTCTCTGTCTCTCACACACACTCGCACAGAGAAGCACACACACATGCATATCTTGAAATGTGGCAAGCAATTAGGTGGAGTGACTTAATTCATTAGGCGCAAGCTCCTGAAGATTATTAAACTGCAGACAAGCCAGTAATCAGTGGAAATGGAGAGAGAGAAAGGCATGGTGTGAATGTATGGGAGAGATAAAAGAGGGAATCATCTTAATTCTGCACTCTGCTACATTAGCATGTACTCATACATGAATGTATGCACTCACCCATGAGCATAAGGACCGTTTGAAATGGGCCCACATAAATAAATACTACTTGTAATACTTTTTACAAGAACATTAAAGGAGACGCTGAAGTGTTATGAAAGTAGATTTATAGCAATAGGCTGAGAAATTAGCAGACATGCGTCTGAAGCTTCGCTAGCTTAGCAATGCAGCTAACAATGACTGAAATCTCATACTTCAAATAGCATCATACAAACATACATACCAGCATACTTAACTTCTCATAAAACTGACACTGTTTTATCTGTTAAATCTGAAATAAACGTATGGTTTATATTCTTTCTACAAAAATATGACACTTTATAAACATGGACAAAGGCACAACTCACAGCTAAGCAACAGTAACAGTAGCAATGTGGGTTGAGAGCCGTTTTGGTCATGTACTCTGACTTTTAGGTGACTTTTGAGTTTAATGTTTTGTTAGCAACATCTGGGTCACAGCTCCAGTTCTAAACTAAAGAAATCAGATTTGAATTGCTAACTTCACTTAGCCAATCAGCTACACCTGGGGAAAGTATGGTTTCTGGTTTAATCATTGGAGCCATAGAATGCATTTATTCAGTTTATGTTGTACATCTTAAATAGTTTTCTGATGTCAGAAGATTAGATTAATAGATAGATAGATAGATAGATAGATAGATAGATAGATAGATAGATAGATAGATAGATAGATAGATAGATAGATAGATAGATAGATAGATAGGTAGATAGATAGATAGATAGATAGATAGATAGATAGATATCCCTTTAGGAGGTTCCTTCAGGGACATTAAGGTTCCAGCAGTAGCATCTTTACAGTACGGTCAAATAATTAGGTAGAGGAAGATAATAATATAATAATAAAATTATTATATAGATATATAGTAATATGTGACATTTGTTGGAGTAAAAAGTGCCCAGATGTCTTTTTACATGCCCACTTAAAGCCCTATGATTTTGCCTCTTCCATGAAACAAAGAGTTTTCCCTTTTATTGCGAGATCATGGATAATTTGAAGAGCTCTGCTCTGATTGGCTGCACAGTGAGGCACCAGACTAGGATTCTGGAACTGGTCCTTTTAACTGTCCTGGTTTGTTTATATGAGATTTGCATTTGAATGAGAGCACAGCAGTGTATGAGGTTCCCAGTATGTCAGTTCCATGTAACAAAAAATTAGTAAGTAATGAAGCTCTCTATCTAAACTCTTAACTTTAACTAGGACAATGTAAATACAGTTTAAAATTCTACACCACCTTTAAGGCTCTAGAACCTTTAAGCTCTAAGCCAGAGACAACAACAAGCATGTGTGTGTGTTTGTATTTGTTCAGCCATGTGGGGTAGGGTCAGCTTTTTTATATAAACACCATCACTGTGAGCGTTCTGGCACTGAAAGTTACCACAACCTGAATGTGATGATTACTGGAAAGTGGTTATTTCTGTGATGAGATTAACACTGCTCCAGTAAAGAAACCAGTTCAGCAAACATGCCTGATCTGACATCTGGTGTAAGGTGGGTTCATTTGCATACATTTAATATTTGCTTTAATTATCTTTGGTCCTGATTTCCGCCCTGACTTTAGATGTCACCTGATGTGAATCTGTGTCCATAGAGGCCAGCGGTATGATGAGTGTGTACTAGAGCCTCTGCAGAGAAGAAATGAAGCTGATGTGGCTGCATCCGTTTGGTTGGAATACGTACAATGACACACTCACTGCAGAGTGCAATTACAATCCCACCCAAGAGCTAGCAGCTTCACAGCAGTGCACAATACACATGCACAGCAGGAGAAACAGGAACAGAGACAGCCCACACATACATATACACACACATGTAAACAGAGACTCGGCTCTCTGAAAAAAGACCATTACAATACACAAGTACACACAGAATATCAATCTATTGGTCCATGAGTGGTCACACTGTCTTATTTTTATGCAAATACATTATCCATCCATCATCTTAACTGCTTAACCCAGGCCAGGGTTGCTGTGAGTATCCATTCCTGTGTATTGGGTGCTGGGCACTCACACCTACCCCTTCATAACCTGGATAGGGCACTAGCTTACTATCAAGGAACACACACACAGATATACACACACTCACACCAGAGCAATTTAGAGTAACCTATTCACCTGATCTCTGTGTACTTGGACTGTGGGATAAATCCAGAGACGGGGAAAACAGAAACTTCACCCAGATGGGGACTCAAACCCAAGACCCCAGTTTTAAGAGCTACTGTGCCACCCACAAATGAGAAATTGGATTAAAAGCACCTTGGCATGACATACTTTCATTATTCAAACTGCTGATAAAATGGACTAAGTTTAATGTAAGTGGTTTTCAGAAGAAAGAAAGAAGGCATTCTTCAATCTGCTGTTTGGTGGAGATGGTATTAGGTTGAGTACAGATTTGAAATATCTTTCTGAAGGTTTGCCCACTCAGTACTCAGTTTTGGTAAGCAAAAGTATATATTTACATACATACATACATACACATTATACTTATATAGCGCCTTTCTAGACACCCAAGGACGCTTTACAATCAACACACTCCATTTACACACACTCCGGTGAGAAGCAGCAGCCAGTCGCGCACAGCGTACTCTCAACCGGAAGCGACCGTCCACCTGGAGGACTGCATCGAGCACTAGTGGGATCACCCAGAACAGAGTGCCAACCATATCTGGGCAAACATACATACATACATTTATTCATTCATACACACACCAGGGTAATTTTTAGAGTATCCAATCCACCTGATATCCATGTTTTTGGACTGTGGGAGGAAACCCACGCGGACACGGGGAGAACATGGAAACTCCGCTCAGATGTGGACTCGAACCCAAGACCTCAGCGCTGAGAGGTGAATGTGCTAACCACTAAGCCACCGTGCCGCCCATTTATGAGGTATTGGCCATATTGTTGAACTGAACTGATATGAGTGGTGATGGTTGTGTCAGTGTGTCTATGTTTATGTATTAAGCTTCTGGTCATAGAATGAATGTGTAACCCTGAAAAGTTTCTGTACGCTTCACTAGTCGCGTTTCCATTGCAGTTTTGCGCAAAACTTTATCGATATTCTGTTTTGTCGAAAAAACAATTTGACAAAACAAGTTTCGCAATTGCGGTGTTTCCATTAAATGTGAAATACTTTTATAAAATCATGTGTGAATATGTTTGTTCTCGCGATAAGTCATTAGAAACATGGCGGAAGTGGATGTAAACACATACTTCAGCTTAATACATACTGCTACCACAGCACTAGCGCTCATCATCAGCCATCAGAGGAGACGGCGACTTATCGAGGCTTTGGAGTGACAAGCCCCTTATACTTGGGAGCGGCTATGTATGTGGCGTTTTTGGGAAACAGTAGTCGATGATTTTACAGAAGAGCTGTGGATTCAACATTTTAGAATGACACACTCAACTTTTAATGAACTTTGTGATGCTGTGAGATCTCTAGTGGAGCCAGCTGCACATTGTCCAAGGATTCTCCTCGTTATTCCAAATATGCCGCGTCATCTTCATCCTCTTACTTTCTGTTGTTGTCTTTTTCTCCGTCGTCTTTTTTCGCCAATAGAAATGTCCGGTTGTTGATCACGTGACTCCCTTAATGCGAAAAAAGTCAGTTTGAGTGTTTCCATTAAACTTTTGCGATATAAACCAATTTCGATACGACTGAAAAACCACCTCATCTTAGCGCAAAAGACTTTTATCTAAAAACTTGAGTTTTTGCAAAATTGTCGTGTTTCCATTAAGCACATTTTTATTCGCAATTCTAATTTGCGATATTGCATGGTCAATGGAAACGCGACTACTGTGGCCTTTAGTGGAGTTGAGCTCTTTGCTATTTAATTGTGGCTAGTATGCTCATATGTTTTGAGATGATGGAATGTTGCATTCTTCATTTTGGACTGTGATGGTAGTATTTTCTCTCTTTCTCTCTCCTTTCTTTCTGTATATACTGTATGTACATAAACCTGTTAGAAGCGATCTACACTGGTGTTAAAAGTATGTAGTGGAGTCATGTATGAATCATTAGGTCACTTTTAGGGAAGCTGTAGCCTGATCTTAGCACCCCTACTGATATGAAGTATATGGGCACTCAATGATTGTTTACATCTAAAACACCACTGATTAACTTTGTAAATATTGGTTAAAGCTGGCAAAAGAAGCCTGTCAGATGGCACCTTTTGGAATATGGCAACCTTATGTAAGCGTCATGTAGTTTTACATAACCTATAGCAAACAGTTTCCTAATATTTAGAAGCAAAAATTTAACAGGAAAAAGCATAAAATGTAAATGTAAAGGATGATAGCATTTTCTTTTTGACCATGGGCGTCCAATCACCTGACCATTATAATGCATGATAATTTAAGGACAAATACACTAACTTCCAAATTTTGTGGAGAAAGCATTTATTTATTTATTTATTTTAAAATATGCATATGTTTATCAATAGTTATGAAAAGTTAAAGTTAGGATGGAACAAGCGAAGTTCCAGTTGCTTGGAAATGTGTGTTGATGCACATTTCTTAATAAAAGAATCAAAAATCTGAAATTCTACAGCGAGTCATAATTCATTTCACACACACCGCACCTTTGCATATTTAAGCTAAAGCCGACGTATGGGGAGTACAGACAGTGCAGGTAAAGACTGGAGTATTTTGCAAACAGATTTATGAGTACGCATGCGAGCACGCACACAAAACCCAGATAAATGCACACAGATCACCCAGCCTCACTCACTCACTCTCTCCAGACGTTATCAGTAAGGGAGATTTATGCACTCTCGCAGAAGAATTTATGAGAGGCAGCTTCTCTCTGACGGCGAGGCCAGCTAAGAAATTACTTTTAGAAACAGAAAAAGAGAGAGAGAAAAAAATATCCGATTTGAAAGATTTATTTCAATCTGTGCCAAGGATGCATGATACATTCAATCTGTTTATTTGAGTGAAACAATCATTTTGAGGCTTGGATAAGTCTGCTGGCAGATAAAGCTGAATTGCGTTTAGTGCAGTGCCGTCCTAGTCTCTGTCTCAGCTTGTTCCAATCCATTTTGTCAACACTGTTTCGCTTCACTCTGGAGGGATGAGGACGGGGGCATCAGTTATTCATCAGTTATTCCTTTGTTTGTTTTTCTTCATTGATAGATTGATTGCTACCTTGGACATTCGACGGAGTGATGAAAGATGTGGAAAGCAAGGACAGCTAGTGCACTGTTGGAGTGATGCAAAGAAGAAGAAGGCGAAACATCTCTCTTTTGTCTTTCATTCGCAGCTGACTACAGACACATGAAATCTGATCAATATTCATTTCTGCCCACACTCTGCTGTTCATTACTTGCGAAATGGAGACTCAAAGCTAGCAGCTCAGAACCATGTCTTCAGTGGTCCATCTTCGAAGGCCTGAGTAACTACTCTATAATTGAATGTTGGGCACAGAAGCATAACAAACGAGTCTGTGATGGTGTAGCTCTTAATATGACATTGGGGAACTTTATTGCACCACTGAATTGCAGAATTTAAGCAGCATCTAGTGAAAAATCTCAACTCAAAGGTTCCGAGATTGTTCTAATGTTTGATGTAGAGCGTCGAATCTTTGGGAATTGAACTAATCGATCCAGAATGGATTCTTGGGGTCACGGATCGATTTTTTCCCTGATTCATTCAAACGAAACGAAATACTTTACTGTTGCAATCTCTGCAAATCACATGAGTCACGTCAAGCCCTTTCTTACCTGGGCCGGGTTGACGGTAAAATCCAAAGTGTTTCCAAATGGTTGCTTTCAAACACCGCGGCTTGGCTTGCATGCCTGTACATAGCCCGCGCTGCTTCCTTGTTTTGCCTAGCACTACGGTGGCTGAGAAGGCACATCTGCACCCGCAAAAAAAAAAAAATTTTTTGAAAACGAGAATCGATTCTGAATCTTTCAATGTGAGAAACGCGATTAGAGCTCGAAGCGATTTTTTCCTGCACCCCTAGTTTGATGTGAGATATTCAGAAGAGAACCATGATATACATATAACCTTTACATTACATGGATGTTCCTTAAACCTTAAAAACAATCTTTGTGTTTACAAAGTATTCAAAGTACCACCAATGAAACGGAAATCTTTTTAAAATTGATCTTAAGGCGCAGTTCCAGAGACCAAGTTTTAAGACCACAGCTGCAGTGGCAGCTTTACCCGAGTCCGGAATAAGAGAACCGGAGAAGGAAAAGGTCATGTCTGAATAGAATCTAAGGGTTGTGAGAGATTTTGCAAAGGGACAGGTACATATTTAGCCTAAAGTAACTTCACTGCTATTTCGAGGCCTAAGAAGACAAGACTGTGGAAAAGTAACGTTTGAAAAAGTTTTAACGACTTCACTGCTCAAATTGAGTTGGCAAACTTGGCACAGAATATCCTCTCAGTCATACTGGATGGTGGAATAAATAGACTACGGATAAGCATGGCAAGTACTAAACTACAAACATGTATATTTGGACCCTCTTGGCTCATTCACTTGGTCATGAGGCGAGTGGAAAAAGCAGAAGTGTAGATTTGAAATTGATGCATCGGTCCAGGCTGGATAGAGACAGGTGAGATGACAATGCAGCACATGCTCAGGATGAAGCTTGGTAAATCCTGCTTGGATTACTGGATCTGGATTCACAGGGCACCGTGGGGCTTCTGAGAGGGAAGGGTCAAAAGATCATGGCTGCAGTTCTTGTCAAATGGGAGCAAAGACCTGGACGCATCTCAATTATGGCTCTAACATGCACTGATGGATGACTCTGCACGCAATAGCCAGTTGGTATAAAGCATCTCTGAGTGTTGAGATGACTAGTATTGACAGGATAACAGAAGAAAGCTTTTGGTTGAGGAGTCCAAAGTAGACATGTTGCTTTTTTTTCTCCAAAATGTTTTGCCAATTTTCTCCCTTTTTTTTCCCCAATGTGGTAGTCGCCAATTAACTGAACCAATTAGTGGCTCTCCCCATCACTTTGCACTGTCCCTGACTCTAGGAGGATGAAGACATGCACAAGCCTCCTCTGTTGTGTGCGATACAGCCACCGACTCTTCAAACTACCGCTTGATACACTATCCCTGGGGAACCAATACGCTCGGAGGAAAGTGAGGGGTCTCTAGTTTCGAATGGACCAATCAGTAGATGCCTGAGCCACATTGCAATGTGAGAGTCATAGGGAGTGAGAGCGCCACTTACCCGCCAGGAGAGAGCACTGCCAATTTTGTTCTCTGTGGGCCCCGGCTGTTGATGGCAAACAGCATGACCGGGATTCGAACTCGTGATCCTCTGGTCATAGTGTCTGCGTCTTAGCCCGTTGAGCCACTCGGGGCCCACGACATGTTGCTTTTGAAAGCTATACTGCACTTTATGTGCAAATTTGTACTTCAATTCGACTCAGAAACTTTTCTGTAAGGAGCTTTATTTGTGCTTAAAGTACAATTTAAACAAAAGCTGCATTGACAAGTATATTTCTGGATCTGTCAGAAATGCACCACTTGCCACTGATTTCAATGTGCTGACAGACAGCAGACAGAAGTGTGTGAAAACTTGAAAAAGTTCAGCAGAGAGAATTAGCTGGAACATACTCTGACATTGCCAGTCATCAGCCAATAGGAGAAGACTAGAGGAGGGGCTTCAGTCACATCCTTGTTGAGCACAGAGGAGCAATCAATCACTGCTGTTGGCTCACATGCAGAGCTTGAGAGATCTATAAGCTAAGTTTTCAGTGTGACGATGAAACACAAACTGTCTGTGTGAACATGGTGTAATGACAATATACAGTGCAGTGTATGTTCTGTATCTATATCCACAGGAGCACAGGATATTTTATATTTTGCTACAGCATGAATATTACTGTGTGGGAGTATTTGCACTAGACAGCCACTGCAAATATCAACTCCAACAGAAGCGATCCCCACGCATCTCCCATCAGTAAACTCACCACTGACTCACCACTGAGAGAGGGAGAGCAATTAAATGAGGAGATTCACCAGGTCATGGGGGACCTTGGTCAGTCCATGTGGGCGTAGATGAAAATTGTAAAAGTGTGGCTCCATATGCATGATTAATGTCATCATGAAGTCTAGCAGACTTACAACTCCCACTATTACACTCTAACCACAGAGACCACGCCCCATTGCTTCCCCGCTCATGAATAATGCACGAGGGCTCTCCATTCCAGGTGTGACTCATAAAATGATATGAATATTCAGTCATGGCGATAATGAAATCAAAACGTTAAGGATGGTTGTGCGTTGGCTGAGTGTGGAACTGTTGGGGTGCGCAGATGGGGAAAAATGAGAGATTTGATATGCATTGACAGAAGGGAAAAATGCAGGCTCACTTTTTAATGGCTTGTCAAAGTTCAGATATAGACATCATTTGGGGAGAGGAGAAGGCAGCCATTTTATGATGCCATAGAAATGGAGATGTTAGAAATGTCTTGGTATACCTTGAAACCTTGGCATTATTAAACAACTGATACAATATCTAATTTGACAATATACATAAATGTAGACGTACAAAGGTGTGTGAGGTTTTGTGTATGTTGTATATATTCTGTTATACATTTCTTTACTGTAATAACGTTCAGGCAGTAATGGTTCACATCTCAGAAGTCATTACTAACATATCTATGGAAATCAATGACCTTAGTCCTCTGAGCTATATATTACTGCTGTAGCTCCTTCTGTTTCAGAAGGATACGCAACCCATCATATACTTCCATTTCTATCGTGTGGATTATGGCATTTGGACAGTAAAAGCAGATCTGCCCTGTTTAACGAGCTCCCCCACAATCTCCAGCTAACTATAAAAGGAAGAGGGGTCAAAAGCTGGGAGGGGTTCTTATATCCATAGTGGAAACCACACCTAAATCTTATTCTGCATGTGTCAGCATTTGATTCCCTCAGTAAAAATGGCACTTAACTCCAAACAGACAACCCGTTCTGTAACTATGGTTTTGTTCCATTAGGCCAAGAATCTAAATCGACCTGGTCTTTAGGGGTCCTTGTAGATGGTTGTTGTAATTATTGGTGTTGTCAGTAACATTACAGTGAATACCTCTGAAATATAAGCTCCAAAATCTTAAAATGGTTTCTTGCTTAACACTTTCATACATGAATTAAGAAAACATCAGGATTTCACCCCAAACTGTCTATTTCTCCTTTAAGGCTGATAAAAACCCATTGTATGAGTTATATAGTTTAAGATAATGATATAAAATGTATATAAAATTTAATGACATAATTAGTGATGTAGATTAAATACAAAATAATATTTTAACATGTTCGGCTCTGGAAAAGGGAAAAATTCCTGTGTGATGTCAACTGTAGTAAAAATCATGTTTGTAGAAGAATTTTACATAAATCAGGGTGGAGTTTCCATGCTCGTACCGTGTCTGCATGGGTTTCATCCAGGGACTCCGGTTTCCTCCCACAGTCCAAAAACATGAAGGTCTGTTGAATTAGTTACTCTAAATTGCTCTGGGGTGTGTGTGTGTGTGCCCAGTGAAGGACTGGCACCCTGTCCTCCTAGGGTTTGGCTAGAATAGTGTAATGCCCTGCCCTGTGCCCAGTGAAGGAGTAGTGGACTCACTGTGGCTCTGAACTGCATTAAGTGATTAAGAAGATGGATGAATCGATGGGTAGAATTTTACAGAAATCCTCAAGGTAGATGCAGTTCCTAGCATTCAGTCATTTTTGTTTATCATGTGTTTTATTGCACTTGCATTTAATGACCAACAGATGGCAACTAAAGGACTTTTAGTATCATTCACTAATAAGGCTGTCCTATAATTACAATGTTTAAATCCTGGCAAATAAACGATAAACATTCATAAATAGCTCTCCACTGTGGTGACCACTATGTGTGAAAAGCTAAATGTGAGGAAAAACATCATCATAGAACCTTTATATTTTGTGGTGATTATTTTATTGTACAAAAGTTATTCTTATAAAACATCCACTGAAATGTTCTTTAGGGAACCAGCAGTAGTTGTTATATAGCACTGCTCTGAGGAACCCATTCTGACACCTTTAATTTGAGAAGTGTAGGCCAATGTTCTTCCTGTTATCTGGGATTACAGGGCACTGGCTGATCCAGTTTATGAAGCACTTGTGATTTGTAGCCTTGTATCTTGTGCTCCACAGCAGCTCCAAGTCTGTGCTTCTTCTTCTCAGTGTGTTTGTCCTTTTGTCCTGACTCCTGTAGTTGCTAGCGGCGATTAGCATGTCTTGAGAGAGCCGTGGCGGTGTGGACGGCGGCCGGCGCAGTGGCAGCCGGTGAAGACAAACGACCTAGGCCGAGCGGAGGTTAATGCACACGACGTGGTGAACACGGGCCGCCAGACGAGCCGGCCTAGCAGGGAGAGGGGGGTCGGGGACCTGCGTAGCTCCACCTCGGGCCACCGGCGCTAACGTCGTGATTAATACACGCCGTGGCTAATTAGCCCCGCGCTGGACGAGTGCTTTAATGGTGGAACTCATCAAAAACAAGCCCAGCCGCTGTGAAAGTCAGGAAGATGGAGAACGAGCAAGAGAGAGGGAGAGGGAGGGAGAGAGAGAGAGAGAGGAATATTAACCTGGCTTATGCAAGGGTTGTCTGGCACCCTTTCCCACACCATTACCCAAGTCCAGTACGCAAGCGCCTGTTTGTACCCTTTCAGATTTATCTCCAAGCAGCACCTACAGGGACCATTTACTGCCCGCTGAGGCCTTCAGCTTAACTCTCATTGAGCAAGAGATAAACAGGTTCCCACCAGCAATGAGAGAAACCCACACACACCATCAACACACACTAACACACCGGGGCCTGTCGCTGCTCCCTATGTTTCACATTCATATAGGTTGCTAATCTATTGACACTTCCATGATGTCCTGCTAAGCTTACAATAGCGTACAGCAGTGAAACAGTGTGAAACTATTCTGAAATGTTTTAGTATAATAAGGTTAAATAAGTAAATAATCAGAGTAATAACAACACATTCATTCATCACATCTGTGCTTTTCATTGGACAATTGTTCATATAATTAAAAAGACGAGAAAGTCTCTGTCGAGTACAGATTTAGGTCTAAAATCAGACATATCCACCTGTAGTGCTTACTAATGACCTAAAATTAGTTATCATATAGTTAGCAAGCTGTATTGTCTGAAGAAGGGTGATGAGGATGATGATGATGATGTTTTTCAGTATAATTTTGGGTTTTCTAAATTTCTAAAGTCTAATAAATTTGCTGAGCCTTTGCTTAACCAAACCGGCCCCTGTTTTGTGTCCATCTGCTGGGACATATCAGAAGAGCTTAATGAGAAATGACTGTCAATCACGTTTTGGGCATGGTCATGGTGTCCTTCCTCAGACTGACAGAAAAGGGCAGACAAAGTTTAAAGGGAAAAGAATCAATAGAGATGTGACAGAAGTGAGGCTTATACTGCAACTAGTTTTTATGACAAAGAAGATCTGAAATAAGTTCTACAGCTATTAGCCTGACTGATACTTAAAAAATGATTGTTTAAAAAATGCAATCGTTACATGTTCTACATATAGGGTGGCTTAGTGGTTAGCACATTCGCCTCTCAGCGCTGAGGTCTTGGGTTCGAGTCCGCATCTGAGCGGAGTTTCCATGTTCTCCCCGTGTCTGCATGGGTTTCCTCCGGGGACTCCGGTTTCCTCCCACAGTCCAAAAACATGGATATCAGGTGGATTGGATACTCTAAAAATTACCCTGGTGTGTATGAATGTATGTATGCCCAGATATGGTTGGCACTCTGTCCTGGGTGATCCCCCTAGTGCTCGATGCAGTCCTCCAGGTGGACGGTGGCTTCCGGTTGAGAGTACGCTGTGCGCGATTGGCTGCCGCTTCTCACCGGAGTGTGTATGTATGAAGTGTGTGGATTGTAAAGCGTCCTTGGGTGTCTAGAAAGGCGCTATATAAGTATAATGTGTATATATGTATATGTATATAACCACATGAAGGCAAAAAAACATTGTTTAGATGACTCTTTTGCATAGTTCAGTGCTTTGTCAGCTGGAACATGTTGCATACATGTTTATATAGAACCCATTTGTCATTGTTAGCCTGTCTACTTTTTGGAGATCTTTAAAATTACTTTTAAAAAACCCTATGTAGACCTGCCTTAATCTAAAGAATGATTTAACAAAGCAAAGAACCACTTTATTAACATGAAAATGGCTCTTTGTTATGGCCTATAGGTTAGAGAATAAGGCTTGGGTCCAAAAGCCCCATTCCCTGAACAATATGACATGGCTGAAGTGTCCTGTGCAAGTCTTCTAAGCCCCATCGGCACCATGGAGAGGGCTGCCCACAACACCAGGCAAGTTTGCTCATTGCTCCGTAGTGTGTGTATATGTTTCACTGCATAGATGGGTTAAATATGGAGGCCAAATTCCTCTATTCCTCATGCACATTGGTCACTTCATAAATCTATCTATTTTTTATTATCATCACACTAATTTGCTGCGACTATGTGTGTGTGATATTGATACAATATACGTTATACTGCACTATATTAATATCATACAACAGGACTCAGTTCATATAACAGGCACCGCTATACTCATATACTTTATATATACTGCTGCAATAATATTAAATTATATAAAACTATAACTATAACCATATATGACTACAGCCATATTGTTGCTGTTACTACTATATATACAAACCAGATTCCAAAAAAGTTGGGACACTAAACACATTGTGAATAAAAACTGAATGCAATGATGTGGAGATGGCAAATGTCAATATTTT
>BRDA01044633.1:0-29082 GCA_036984385.1 Crenuchus spilurus
GATGACCGGGGACATGTATTGCGAGATTTTGGGGAACAACCTCCTTCCCTCAGTTAGAGCATTGAAGATGGGTCGTGGCTGGGTCTTCCAACATGTCAATGACCCAAAGGACACAGCCAGGATAACCAAGGAGTGGCTCCGTAAGAAGCATATCAAGGTTCTGGAGTGGACTAGCCAGTCTCCAGACCTAAACCCTATAGAAAATCTTTGGAGGGAGCTCAAACTCCATGTGTCTCAGCGACAGCCCAGAAACCTGACTGATCTGGAGAAGATCTGTGTGGAGGAATGGGCTACAATCCCTGCTGCAGTGTGTGCAAACCTGGTGAAAAACTACAGGAAACATTTGACCTCTGTAAAGGCTACTGTACCAAATATTAACATTGATTTTCACAGGTGTTCAAATATTTATTTACAGCAGTAACACAAATAAATTATTTTAAAAAATCATACATTGTGATTTCTGGGTTTTTTCTTTTAGATGATGTCTCTCACAGTGGACATGCACCTAAGATGAACATTTCAGACCCCTCTATGATTTCTAAGTGGGAGAACTTGCAAATTTGCAGGGTGTTCAAATACTTATTTTCCTCACTGTATGTATTTTGTATGTATCACACTAAAACAAAACCAACAAGAAATTAACAGTCACTAATGCAAACTGCAACTTGTTGAGAAATTACCAGAGCACAGCAGGTGATGTCGCAGTGTGGTGTGTGGCCTAACGTAGTAGCTACGCTCATAACTAATAAGGTGAAATAATAATGTAAACAGTTTCTGTTAAAGTCACTTTAAGGTAATGTGTGTAAGTATAAGTCAATATAATATTATGTCTGCAGAACAATGCATTTAATAAAAAAAGTCAGAAAAGCTTAAATCTGCTGTAAAAAGCCACCAGTAGATACCTGCCATCATCCGAAAAAAGTTCTGTATTCAGATCTGGAGCATCGCTAAGGTCCGCCTCCATAAAAATAATTTGCTTGAAGATAATTTGTGGACTCTATTTCCTTCATATTCATATTTTTTTTTGTCAGTGTGGTCCTGAAGTAGGTCTTAAATTCCAGTCATACTGCTCCCAAAAGGTCTTAAAATGTCTTGCATTTAACTTTGAAACTTGCAGAAACCCTGTTTTATGACTTTGAATCCTGTAGACAGAATTAATAGCAGCATGTTCACTGAATATTTGGCTTTTTATTTTCCTGTTCAGCTCCGTATGTGCGACTTGTGTACTGTTGTTTATATGTACTTTCCAAAAGTGTCATTACCAAAGATCTTGAGCATGTATCTTTCTGAACACACCATTAGTTATTCATATAAAACTGTGATGGTTCTGGGCATTTGGACCATATGCAGAAGGACATGCATGTGTTCAGGACCATCAACAGGTGGAAGTATGTTTGTAGAAGTGTTCCTGCATGTATTAGTTTTCTGACACTTTTATTGTAGTCCATTTTAAGAGCCTGGCCACGTGTTATCAAATATATCTCTGTAGCTGAAGCTATGAAAGCTTTGGCCAAACATTTTTATGACTATGACTTTAACAGGTCCGTTGGCTGACTTTTCTCTCGTGCTGAAAGGCAAATGATCAAAACGCAACATTTAACTGTAATTTTTAAGATTACTTTTATTAGCATTTCTATTTTAATCCTGGGCTTCTAATGCTCTCAGTACATTATCACATTGTTGTAAGTCAAAATGTGCAAACTGTTGTTGTTATTACAGGGTTTTATGCCCATTATGGGAATGTTTTGTAGGTCATATTTTTAATTCCCTTCGCTCTCAATGTATCTGTTTTTTCTGTTAGTTTCAAAGCGTCTGTCTGTTGCAACACTTGTCTGACTAAATCCAGATTTGGCAGGTGTTTTTAAATATGTTTGTAACCACAGTTTGTTGGTTATTGGTCCCTGACAATCTGTTAATCTTTAAATCTCCCTGATCTTCAGTCTTTCTTTTTCTAGCTTCAATAGACTCGAGAGGGGATAGTGAGGCATTCAGTCCATAATTTAGATCAGTTGGGTTTGTGATTTCTGTATTCTCACAATGTCTTCAATTAAATCATTTGAATGAAGAAAAATAATTACTATAATCACGTTGTTGCATAACTTACTAATGATGCTGCAGCTGCAAGGGTTGAGGAGTGCTGGAGTGATGGGTAGTTCAGTGATTATATGCAGTACATTGTACACTGCCACATTAGAACATCCTAAAAGTTTGATGGTCATAATTTAAGTCAGGGATACAGACTTATATTTTATATTCATGACATTTAAAGTGGCATTTCAAAACTTTTTGTGTATTTTACTGCTAATCAGTAAGACTTACAGCTCATGAAAATCAGAAATCCAGAATCTCAGGTTATTATAATATTTCATTTGGAGTTTAAACAATATCGACATTAAAAGAAACAAACAAGCAAAAGACTTGAAATGTGACTTTTTGTGTAATGAGTGTAAAACATGACAGTTTACCTTTTTGAATTAAATTATGAACACAGATTAACCTTTCCCTGCATATTCTAATTTTTGGAGATTTTTTAGGGGGGCATTAGGTGGCATAAAAGTCAATTCTCCATGATGCACAGTCACAGTTTTGCATTATGAAATTATGGTCATTAGGCAGTTTTCCCATTGTTACGTGTTGAGTAAAGTAGCTTATGTTATCAGTGCATGAACATCGCATTATCTTCTGTTTTTACACTTTTTGAAAATGTTTTCTGTTTAGTGGTCAGTTACTGGTACCATTAGATAGACCCCATTAAAACTTTGTGCCAGAAATGACATTCCATGAACGACAGTGGATTTCAGAGGCTGCACAATGTTCCATCATTTTAGGCGTAGCTCCTGCAGCTCAGCACAAATGCTTTCTGGCTTTGGAATTTACAATGACTTGGTGACTTTTGCTGCCCTGTCATATTTCACTCTGTCCACATCCTTGGCTCTTTTTTGCTCTCTCTGTCTGGCTGTCCACATCAGCCCTCCTCCCCAGCCTCTGGAGGTAAAGTCAGTGCTCCAGAGTTACAGCGTAATTAGCTCTATGCTGGCCTGCTCTGCCTGCTCGATGCTAAAAGGTCGTCATCCCTGCTGGCTGCTGCTGCTAGGAGACAAATTGCAGGCGTGGAATAATTAGCAGGGTGTAATTATGCGGGGCAGGGGCCTTAATTGGTTTGAGTGATGGTGGAAGACGGATTGAGCGTGGTGAAGCTGTGAAGCTCCACATAGGCTGAGTGTCTTTGCTTTTCTTGCACATGAAGAGTGATGTTAAATGTTACTGGAGAATTGAGGTTAACAATATTTTCCTTTTCACATTTTATTATTTAAAGTGCATTTTATCTGCCTGGGAAGACCTGAGGCTGTCTTTAATAAAATCAACTAAGCTATTTGAGTGTGGTAAAGAGGCTTGACTCAAACCAGCAGACAGGCTTTTGTAGTTATTGCATTGTTTCTGTTGGAGTTGAAAAGGTGTTTATAACGGTTCAAGCAGACACTTTAATGACATCTCCATTGCTAAGATGTCATTATATCTTAAACGAAATGTCCTAATTATAGTAAATTAAACCATGCATTAAGATAATCATGTGAACTGTCCCTGCAACCTCTATTCAGCACTAAAGCCTTGTAATTGCAGGTAGGTTTTAATACATTCTGGGTTATGCAATTGGGTTAATTATATGATTATACTGTATAGCAGAATCTTTTAAATGTGATGCCAAGAAGACGCAACACGTGTGTGTTAACTGCCAGAATATACAATGTTTCATATGTCTTGACTGGCAGGGTGGTGCTTATGAGAATCTCACTGTGCCACGATGAACCAAGTGTATACCAACACACAGCCACATGCTGTTACTCCTCCTTCTCTTCTTGCCTGAAATCTAAGTCATAGTGACGCATCCTCACAAGCTTTGGATTCTTTGACCTGTTTTATTTGATCGGGCGTTGTGGGATTGCGCCACACCGAATTACTGTTGCAACTGATTTACAAACATGCCTCAGCTGGCCACACCTGCCCCACTGAGTCTCATTTATAAGGCTTCACTTCACTGGTTTAACAGCAGAAGACAACTGAGTGATACGTATTGTAGCTTGTCTTCATTTCTAACTCCAGGCTACATTATGGTTGCTAATGTAGCACTTATTTACAAACCTACTTCAGCTAGCCGTACACATTCTACCAAGTGGAACTTGTTTATGAGGCTCATCCACTGCTCTGGACTATCGCGCGCAAAGTAACTTACCCTTAATCCTAGCTCCTGAGCTAGCATTGGCAATCTTTCTGTGGAGGTGCTCATTTAGGAGTCTACCTCAGCCAGACACAGCGTAAGCAGCCATACATAACATGCAAAACCATTGAAGCTACGCAGGTCTGGGACTGGTTAAAACTTGGAGGTGAGAGCTCCAAAGAAAAGCTCATATGTCTGCTGGAAGTGGTGTCAGTGGGGACAACAGGAGGCGCTGTTCCTGTGTTCTGTGTGGATCCCAGTGCTACGATGAATGACCATCATTCAGATGATTCTGAATTCTGAGATTAGGAAAAGATCTCTTCATTTCCTCTTAAAGAGTAGAGCTATTACCCAGGGCTCCCAGCTTCAAACCTGGCTTAGTGTTTCATGTGTGGTGCGTGTTCTGGCTGATTTTGCGTCATTCAGGTGGATGCTGACCATTGGTGGTGGTTGAAGTCACTCTCAAATGTCTGTCCTAAATGTCAAAGTGCTTTGAGGGTCTAGAAAAGCATATATAAATGTAATGGTAAGTATGTAAATAAGCCACACTACACTGCTGTAGGCTCATTTATAAAGTTACCAGCCCTCCACTGTTTTCTAACCACTGAGTGAGATGCAACATGCCTTCATCCCCAGCTCCTGAGCTAGTGCTACACTCTTTCTACAGAGATACATGCTTACAAACTTACTCTATCTAGACACGTGCGCTTGGCCACACGGGACTTGTGTACAAAGCCTATTGCTGGCTTTACACTGCTCATGACTACTAAGCAATATGCTGCTTGCCCTCGTTGGCATCCCATCCCTGCCCGTGTTACCGTCACATATAGTCACAATAGTGATCTGTGTATAATCCTGCTTTCAGGTGAGTTGCTTTAAATGTTGCAACCAGTTTGAACTAGAAAATGTTTAGTGTTCTATTTAGGGTGTTGGCCATTTTGCTTATAGTTTATAGTTACTGTATTGTTACCCACAGTGTATAGTAAATATAGTGTACAGCTGATGTACAGTACATGCAGGCTAACATACCACAATGCATTGCGTTTTCCACACTCAACAAAGATGGTGGATGAATCCACAGGAGCGACTTTCCTGTAGAAATATAATAATATTGTAATAATTATGAATGTCATTTTTGGCATTGCACTCTTTATTGATTACATTGAAAAATGGAAGTGTAGTATAAATAAAATATTATATTAGTATTTATAGTCATGGCGTTAGAACATGGAAAATACATCTGAAATGTGCTGGAGATATAGTTTGATGGCAGTGGCCTCCATTGTTGTTGTTTATATTTGTTTCCGGTGTTTCTAGTGATCAGTGAATGAGCAAACAAGTGAACCATTTCAGACACAGCCATAGTCAAACGCTATTCCTTCCTTCACTCCCTTTCTACCTTCCTATGGAACTGTGGATTCTGCTTTTGTGAATCAAATTATTGACCTCCCCGTTTAAGCAGACCAGCCCTAACTCGGGCAGAGAACCTACATTTTTCTTCCAAAGCAAGCTGGGCTTGCTGCTTTTGCCACAGTGACTGTCACATTGACTCGTAGAGTTGATCCAGAAGGCTTACAAAGCCACTGAACACTCTATGAACATAGCAACATCTTGGGCTTAGCTAAGGGGGATTTCCATGCTGAGACAGATTTCCCTGTGGGGCTTTTGTGCAGCAGATAAATGGTCTGTGCTTTGCACCTTCTCCTGTTTCTACAGTGTACTGTTGTGCCCATCAGAGGACTGAAAAAGGGTCATGGACTGCCCCTAGGTATTCCTCGTGTCTCTGTTGGTATTCATCATGCACTTTAAGTACCTCTATAGCAGTCATGGGGATATGAAACATAACACATTCTGAATGTAACTGTGGTTATGTGAATAGTGGATGACCTCCAGAGATCCTGGTCACTCAGAGTAGAGAGAAGTCAGGTTCATGAGGTTGTACACTGCGTGGAGAACTGCATGTATAAATATGCAAGTCCATATTTGCATGCTGAGTCGAGTTTATCTTTTTGTTGTGCTGTGGGAAGACAGAAACACATCCACCAAGTCCCAGTCCCATTACAAGCTTTTTCAATACTTCTAACCAGTTTCCATTTCAGTTTGAAAGCCTGTTTATCTGTGACATACACTGTATTTTTATATTCATTACATGTAACGTGACACATTTAAAGTCTTTTTTGGTTTAATGTTAATACTCTAATAGTAAATGACTCCAAATGAAATATTCTAATCATTTGAGATTCTGAATGTTTTTATTTTTGTGAGCTGTAAGCCACACTGATCAACAGTAAAACAAATAAAGTCTTGAAATATGCCACATGTAATGAATCTGAAATATGAGAGTTGGCCTTTTTGAGTTAAATTCTGAACACAAATGACCTTTTTCACAGTATTCTATGTTTTATGACATTCTACTTTTTCCTAACAGAAGTATGCTTTATTATGCACCGACTTACACTTGATTTGTTTGGTCTGTTTCTGCAGCATAGACTTCCAGAAGAACAATCCAGTTCACAATCTTAATGATGAAGAGCTCCTGGCCTTCACAACAGTAAGTCATAATTGAGTGTGTATGTGCCTGTGCATGCTGTGTATTCTGTGCCGTGCTGTGTTCTTGTCTCTGCTGTGCTGTGCAGCCTTGGCCCTGGCCTTGTGTTTCAATGTTTCCGTAGGGGACTGTAAATGGAAGAACGCTGAGTTGTGCTTTGGCCATGCATGTTAGCATGGTCAGATCCAGACCATATATCTCCTTTCCTGTCTAGCGTGTGAGTGAACTTGTGTGACTTTCTGACTGCAGAAAGTCTGTGTGTGGGGGGGTATGAGCAAGCAAGTTTACTCATTTGTCTGTCATGTGGATGGTCAGACAAGGCCAAGTGAAGAAAATCTGTTTCACTGTCTGTCTCATAAGCTCTTACTTAACCTTTTAAACATTTAACATAACCTTTTATTATAAAGATGAGAAAACAAATACATCAACATTGCAATATGGTAAAGGTTGGCAAACCTAAATACTACCATTTAAATTGCACCACACTATAGCACACTAAACACTTCGGCAAAACTTCCACACCACATTTGCCTACAAATATAACATGACTGAGACTGTAGGTCGCTCTGGATAAGAGAGCCTGCAGTGTAAAGAATACTTTTGTAACAGTACACTCAGCCCACAATTTAACTCTCGTTCAATTTCCTTGTTATATTAAAAAAGCAATGACTGCATTCATGTTCTTGCACACCTCAGTAATAAGATAATTAATCAGTCTGAACATCATAACTTGTTAAGGGAAAGTCAACTAACCAAATAATAATAATAATAATAATATGTCCAGTTTATATAGCGCCTTTCTCAAACCCAAGGACGCTTTACCAATATACAAAATTAAAAAAAAGTTTTTAATTAAGTCTTAAATGAAGACGGATCAGAACAGTCACAAAGAGTTTGAGGCAAGAAATTCCAAAGAGTTGGAGCAGCAACACAAAATTATATGCCACCCATCGATTTTAATTTAAATCGAGGGACTGCCATAAGTCCAGTGCCAGAAGACCTTGGAGTGTGAGAGGGAACATATAAATAAGTTCCCTGAGATAAGAAGGGGCAAGACCATGCAAGGTTTTAAAGGTAAGGAGAAGAATCTTATATTTAATACGGGAGGTGACCGGTGAAGTTGTTGTAAAACAGGTGTGATGTGCTCAGAACGTTTTGTATAGGTGAGAACCCTTGCAGCTGAATTTTGTACATACTGAAGACGGTTAAGCAGAGTGGAAGGAATGCCAAAAAGAAGAGAATTACGTTAATTGAGCCTAAGGAAAATGAAAGCATGAATCAACATTTAAGCATCAGAGTCAGGTAGAAAAGGGCGGAGCCGAGCGATTTGTCTAAGGTGGAAAAAACTACAGTTTTAGTCAAAGATTTAATATGAGGCTCAAAGGTAATTGAACGGTCAAACAGTACACAAATGGACTGAAAGAGAGGTGAGCTCCCTCTGCGTAACTGCTCTGTTCATAGGAATACCCCCCAGATAAAAGCCACTGGCCTGGACTTCATGTGCAGATAGAAGAGGCGGCAATATTAAAAAAGGACATCAAACACACAAACTAAAATATACTGTTACCAGCATTTAATCTGGTGTAACGGGATAGATAAACACAAGTTCCTAAACCGTATAAACTACAGAGACAAGAAAAGGTTCACAGGCTCCATTTGCAACAGGTGGACCAGGTGAATATCGCTAAACAAACAAAAGGGCTGAAGTGTGCCAGGAAGTGAGGAGTGGGCAAACCAGAACAGTTCCTTGGGGGAACAAAGCCTGAGTTTATGATTATACAAGCAGTACTGGCAAACCAACTCTGCTCCCATGGGCAACAGATCCCAGGCCAGGGCATGCGGGATTTACAGGCAGTTTGCCAAGCTGGATCAGCTCCAGGGTTGGCATAAACCCTGCTTGAAAAGCTACGATAGAGAGCAGACTACCTGTGGTTATCCAACACACACTCAAGACAGAGGAAAGAAAGCATCTCGGCCTCAGGGAGGAAACTCACTGAAACATGACATGACCAAGAAGTTGTTTTCTTTTATCTTTTTTAAAGACCAGAAAAGCCTTGGAAAACTTTAGGTACTAGTAGAAGTCAGACCTACAACAAAATGACTGTGTTTCACGAACGCAGACCCCTTTTGATAGCCATGTCACAGCTGGGGGGCAATAACCGCTAATGACGCAATAGTGAGTCAAGGAGGAACCCACCCTTTATGGCCAACAGCCAAACAAAGAGTGACCCATCACAGTGACCAGCTAGTCTAACCTATAGACAAAGACGGACATTAACGAATCAGAGGAAAGGAGCTTGACCCCTGGGGTGGTCTTTTATATGACTAGGTTTTTTAAAGTGTTTATTATTTACCTTAACATTGTTGCATTGCAACTTATTTCATGGGATGTTTCAGTTTCTTTCTTGATTTAATGTATTTTTGTTGTTTTTGTCACATTTGTCAAAGACTTAACACTTAATAGTTCTTCTTCTTAGTAATTATATCTCTTTATGCACTTCAGTAAGTGCTTGTTTGCACATTAAGTATGTTAGATACCTCACATGCATCTCATTCTGCTGAAAGCATCTTTCTTTACGTGGAACAGTTGAGCAGACACAGCATTTCACAAATAGGTAACCTATATTACCACTACATCTATTATTCATGGATTCCCACCTCAGAATACAATTATGTATGATTTATTTCTATTTCTGATGAGCAGCGTTTGCCCCACTGTATACATGTGCGTGTATAAGCACTCCATACTTCATTTTGTACATTCCACCTAGCTCCTCCCGTTGCCAGCTGATCAAAGGTTTCTGGTCTGTCAGCATCTCATGTAAGTGTGACGAATGCTGTTAAGTGCCGTATTAAGGCTAATTTGCTGGTCTGATGTTTCAGCTTGTCCTGGTTTTTTGTTTCCCCCTCTTTAATTTATGCCTGGATTATTGCCCTGCTTGTCGTCACGCTTTTGAATCCATTTGCATTCATTACAAGTTCCCTTTTGCTTGCTCTCTTGTGAGAAGAGCAGTCATGTATCCCACTACATTCAAGGCTTGATATCTTTATTTGTAAGAGGGAGGGGGAACAAATGCTCCTACTTATGGGTGAGCTTCTCAGAACTTGTCCTGAAGGAAAATCAATTATTTGATATTGGAGCTTTTGACCACCTGCCAAAAACATTTTCCCCCAAAGTTTAGTATTGAGTGTCCTAACCAGGGTTCTCTAACCTTGAGTGGGCTTATCCATTTCTTCTGAATAACACATGTACACCTGATCTCAGGGACAGAGTGAAGAATGGTTGGTGGTCTTTCCTTGATGTTAAGACCTCCTAATCTTGTTATTGAAGCCATGGAACCTTGCAGAGAGTAGTTGGAGATGATACTGTTACTGTTGTGGTTTTCTGTCCTGGGAAGCTTGGAGGTTGTCTTGGCACTTTTGGCAGCTGACTCGGTCACAAACTGCTGTTTCAGTACTTGCTTGCTTGTCTAGAGACAAACTCCTGTATAAAGATATTAAGGCAATTAGAGATCTTACTCTGTGTGATTACTGAGACACTCGACTCATTTGAAATTAAATTCCAGCATAAAGGCAGGCGTGCTGGGTTACCTCTAGCTTAGTAAAGTTGGCTCTGTCAGTTTAAGCAGAATCTCTAATACATTACAGTCTAAATTTTAAATGCTCAGATTATATCAAACAAATGTTTTTACAGTTGCCTTTAGTTTCATATGAGAAAGAGCTACAGGACTGCCGCTGTGTCCAAAACTTTGCCCTTTTCACTACATAGTTCAAGCAATCCAACAGTGGCCCACAATCAGTTATGTACAACTGATGTATTTTAGTGGGTAGTGGATACCCACAATGCCCTGCATTGTTTGGATTGGAGATTCACATGCAACTTCTCTGAGGTTTGGCGAGATGTTTTATAATTATAAGTAATGGATTCATTGAATACATTCTTCACGTTAAAGCTTTAAAAGCCCTCTTTAAGCATCTGCTGTATAGAATTAGGTCACCTTACTGTCCAAAAATGTATAACAGGCTGTTGGTCACTCAGCGACAGATAAAGACGTCACCAGGTTAAACTGGGCAGACTCTTGATTTGTAGTGGACTGGTTGTTTGATGTTTATGGTGTTTACAGAATCTGCTGTCACCCACTAATGAGCAAAATCGCATGAGGACGTGTCCGAAATCCTTTACTAGTAAAAGTGTTCTATTTAATGATCCAAAATTAGTGATAGGGGGCAGCCATGGCCTGGAGGTTAGGGATCTGGTCTTGTGACCAGAAGGTTGTTGATTCAGTCCATGGGCAGGTCATGACTGAAGTGCCCTTGAGCAAGACACCCAACTCCCAACTGTAAGTTACTCTGTATAAGAGCGCCTGCTAAATGCCGCAAATGTAGTGATTAGGGCACTATTCTGGGCATGGCGTGTAATTTGTAAACAACAAACTATGATTACTGCTTCTCCTGCTACTCTAGTACTAGTACTAATACATTAAGTGAACGCAAACTTTTTTTATTATACTGATGATCCATAATGATCTGAATTGTAATCCATCAAGAATTATTATTATTTTTATTCCTCTGCCTTTTTCAAAAATGTAACCGACATGCTTCCCAAGCAAGAATCCCCTGCCCCATCTCCTCACAAATTTAGCCTACAATTTTCAGAGCCAGTGATGGGACTATAAACGGTGAACAGCTGAACTAGCACTTTTGCAGAACCATCAGGGGACACTTTCACAGCTCAGCCATTTAACTCAGTAAATACCTTTTCTTCCCCGTTAGCTAATCGCTTTTAGTGTGTGGTGGGGACAAAATGAAAATATCTGCCGTCAAATGAAATATGCCTGCTTGCGTGTCCTTGTAGGTGAGGTGAAGATGTGTTCTTGTATCATTGGCCATGTGTGACAGTGTGAAATGTCATTGGCATGACTCATAGTGGTGGCTGCAGAAATAAGCTCTGTTTACATTGGTGCCTTGGGGGCAGTTTTTGCCTGTGCAATCCTCCCCAATAGTTTTTTTTTTTTTAAACCAAGAACTAATGATCCAATTTCTCTATTCCCTGTGCACTTGATTACTGCTGATGTCATTGAGTGAAATATTGCTGTCAATAAGACAGGAAACAATGACTCTTTTACAACTGTTACACTTATGTGTTGTTCTCATAGTCATTTAATTTGTCACACAGATCCCTAATGGTATATAATGGTTAAGTCCACTGGAAGTTTAAATAAAGCAGACTCTGTTGGGAAACAGTTATTTACTGCTGACTTTGAAATAAAGTTTGCCATTTGTCTTAACACCAGTACAGAAACTTTGTTCATTACTTGATGGTTTTAGTGTTCAGAGATTGAAGTTTTCTTTCCCCTTGCTGAATGTTGGGATCAAAATCCCCTTCTAGTGTGCCAGACCTGATTTTAAACTCGGCTCCCTATCCACAATGAGTCACTGGGTTAAATGGATGTTGGTTGACCTGGTATCTCTCCCAGATGGCATCATCAGGAGATCCCAGCATTGGCCATGACCACTTCCTTCATCCTGAGGTTGTGCTGTCAGCACTTTCCCACCTTTTTGGATCAGCTGGATGTGAACAGTCACCTTGAGGGTGTGGCGAAATGGAGACGGGTGTCTTGCTTGTAGAGCAATGCTGTGTTTGTTTGGTTGTGTTGAGTTGTTTCCTTGCTATGATTCCCTTCACACCAGTACTTCTGTTGATGTCACTTATGATTTCAGGCCAAAGGCTTTGTAACACTAGCTGTTTGTGTGCCTAACGCTGAATGCAAAAGCTCTGAATGTGAAACAGCTGGGTGTATGGAAAAGGCTTATATTATGTGAAAGTATCCATTGTCGGTCTGACCTGAGGTCAGTGCCTTTGTCGCTCATAAATCTTTTGTTTGCATTGATGGGTGTATTAAATGGGTGGTTTTGATTCTACATTTCCTGAGCACATTTCAGTCAGTAAGGGCTGCCTGACCTCTGGAACAGTGATTATTGTTCTCTTCAAGCCATTTTTGTGGATTTGTGGGTCAGAATGAAATTTGTCATCACACTTGCGCCACATCAGTGGTTCATTGCTAGTCTTCAGCTACATTTGTTAACGTGCACAGCTGGTTGTCTGGCTGTTTTTGCTGGCGGCTATTTATTGCTGATTCACATAAAGTCTTAAATCAAATGCATTAAAGCAGCATGATGTGAATTTTTGAAAGTTTGTTGATATGGAGACTTCGATGGTTTGAATATGTAATTAAAAAACGAGTGCAAGAACATTTTCTGACATTGTCTGTGCCGTGTCCATTTCCACGATTAAGATAATCTGATGATTGTGTGCAACTTTCTTTAATTCTTTGAGTGTATGTCAGAAAAATGAGATAAAGTAGGCAATTAAAGCCTTGCAATAAAACAGCACCTATGAAGCCACACATTTCTTTGGGGATTTATTTATTAGTCTATATACTTGTCAACAGCACTAGCTAATTTTCAGCTCTGCACACAGAATGTTTGGAGAAAGGGATGGATGCAGAGACTCCATTCTTATCTTATTTAGGCAACAGTTTAAATAGTTTCCTCCAGCCCAGATTACCAGCTAGCTTGTAAGCATGTATTGCTGCGAGCAAATGAGATTGTACTGATGCTGCCAGTCTGAACAGCAGACTGTATTGAGTGTTAAGAAGGGGAAAACATTAATCGAATCCATTATATACAGCAGTGCTTTTACAATGATCTAGTTCTGCATAAATGTGAATTTCATCAGATTGTCACACATTTCCTAAAATAAGATCAAATTGATTTCACAAATTGACAATCTGATCAAGTTATGGGCCTCATTCACCAATATCTTGCTAAGTTGTTTTTCTTTTTTTTTGTGTTAAATGTTTTATTGAAGAATAACAGTCACTGTAATACAAGCGAAGTTGTTTTTCTTAATTTTTATTATTATTATTATTATTATTATTATTATTATTTAAAACCTGTGATGATATACAGCTGTAGAATTTGAAGAACCTTAATTAACCAGCACTCAAATGTGCATATGTCCATTGTTGAGTGTGTGTAGACTCTGTTCTTACCTACAAACAAATCCCACATAATAAAATAATTTAATTAATTATTTAATATCAGGGTCCTTCTGAACATTGTGCAAGAAGACTTTTCTTCTTAAGAACAGTTTGTGATTAAGTCTATTCAAAGAGAACTTAAACAAATGTGGTAAAATGTTAGCTGTGTTAGTTTTGTCATCAGATGCTTGTCATGGTAATGTTGTATTGCCACACTTCCTTCTTGAACTTGTGCATGTTTCATTAATATGTACAGATCTGGTCCGAGAAACTCCCGCCAAATTTTAGGCTTTATAATTTGACTCACAGCAGCACAAGACCTCAATATTTTAGCATATTTTCCCTCCTGACTCAGTACTTCTGCTACTTTCAGTTTTAAAATATACACAGCGCAACTTTAATATCATCCAGTCATTTTACTTCTTCCTCTCATTGAAAATCCGTTCATTAAGTCTAATACATACTCAGATATAAAAGTTACTCAGAATGCAGATCCCTCTCTGAGTGCACACTCATATCAGAAGGTTTCAGCTTTGTGTAGTCAAAGGGACTTGTAATTTGTATTCCATGGAGGAGGCAGGTCAGATCTAGATTTTTTTTGGTGCTTTGGAGAATTTGCAGGCAGAGACCCTTTTGATTTAAAATGCTTTTATTGACCCTTTGGACTCTGATTTGTGGTTAAAAGGGCAAGAAGATTAAATAAAGAGCTTTCTAAGTGGCTATTATGCAGAAAGATATTGAAAAATATTTTCAAGTGAGCTTTTATTTGTACTGTCCATCACAGTGACTTATTTTTTTTGGGTGATTTTTACCAGTAACAGTGTATTTGATAGGTACCGGTAGTTATCCCCTGGAACCCTACCACTTTGTACAACCTTTCAGTTACTGGCTATTATGTTTGCCAAAAAGAAAAAAACTTCTTATACTCTTTAGAACAGTTTTATTTATTTCATTCATTTATTAAATTGAGTCATTTTAAGATTTGGGTGCGTGTGTGTTCCTGACATTGCCCACAGGACCAGCCTTAATGACAAATACAGACCAGAACAACCCTTTTTCCTTCCACTTTACAAATGTTCTCTTGGCTCTTGAGTGATTGATGATACATCTGCTTTGTCTGATTCAACACCTGGACTTTTTTAGCTGATTTTTAATGTACTAGATGATAAGACAAAGCACTCAGGATATTGCAGTTACTTTGCACCACCCTTTTTATTTACTGCACTGTTGGTCCTGTGAGCAGGCATCTTCCCAGCCTACACGTGGATCCAAGAATCTGCAGGCTGGTTAGATGGTTGTCACATGTTCAGCAAACACCAGCATGACTGATCACATTTGCTTGATGAACTCTCTTCAGCACCACCATACATCACGGACGGACAAAACATAGTCGCTGCAGTTGATCAGTCCTGCACATGGGCTTGGAGGATTTTTAGCCCACTCCTTCATACAAAACAGGTTATTTTGGTGTTTTTCCTCCCACTAATTGCTTTCTTCAGATCCTTCCACAATGTTTTTATTGGATTAAGGTCACAAGTTTGACTTGGCCATTCTGAAACATGTGCTTTATTCTTCTTTAAAAATTCTTTGGTAGAGTGATGTCTGACTCCTGACATTTTCTTTTAGAATTTGCTGAATTTTGAATTTTCTGAATATATTTTCTGAAAAGAAAAGGGATACAGAGTGTCTTACGATATTGTATTAAACTAGAGCTGGGCGATATGGCCAAAAAATGTATCACAATAAATCTTTCTATATTGATCAATCTCGATAATTATCACGATATTAAATTTTCTAAAACGGTCATAGTTTTAAACATCTTTCTAAAACATCAGACTAAATACATGAAATGTTACTATTTAAAATATTAAAATGTTTATTGCCAGAACATAATATTGTAGAGTCCGTCTGGGCGCGTTAAAAGGATGGACGAGAAAGACGTTTACAGTCGTCGCTTTATTATTGAAACTTACAATGACTGCTGTCGGCCGCAGCCACTCCAAAATAACAGGCTAGAGAGCCAAGCTAATATGCTAATGCTAGCTAGCACTCTGGTTGACGTGCACACACACAACGAGCCCCCCCTTCTTCTCCTCACACAGACGAGTACACAGCGACCTTGCGCTCTCTCGCCCGACCAATCACAGCTTGTCTTAAACACAACGGTGCTGGTGAGGAGGAGCTAACAAGCAGCAGTATTAGACTTCTGAACTCACTGTCAAGCTGTTTAGACGCGAAATGGAAATGAACGTTAATACTTATCGAATTCTATTGTCCCGGCTTATCGTCGTCATCGAGGGAAAACTTATCGTGATAAAAATCAATATCGTTTTATCGCCCAGCACTATATTAAACCCAGATCCAGGCTAGCATTTTTTATTACACGAAAGACGTCCTAGAGTCCAGCACATCAAAGTTTACACCAGTTTCATTTCTACGTTATTCAGCTCTACTTTGACTTGTAAATTACTGATGTAATCACAGCTGAAGATCTTTGTGGTGACACCAAGGTCCCACCCTCTGCCTGCTTACATTACATGTTGATGGTTCCAATCCAGCAAGATTATGGAGCCTTGCATTAGTGTTTGCACCAGCACTAGTGTCATACCTTTGGAAAGGAACTAAAACAAAGTACTTGAGGAAACTCAGTGATGCAGTTAAAGGCTCCTCTAGTAGCTTCCAGACAATTAACAGTTCCTCCAGTTACACTTTATATGGAAAGGTTTCTTGAGGCACCTAAAATTTATTTCTAAGCTCTTTCATTCAGTCCTTGCAAAGATACTTTTTAATTAGTGACTTTATCTACTTTAAGGTGTTCTGATTGCTGACACAAAGGGTTCACACAGCCTGTACCCATGCCAAGTGTCTGCTAGAGGGATATAAAGCCTCCCAGCATAGGCTTTTTGGTGTGGAACTGTGTTCTCTAGAGTGATGGAGCTTCGTCCAACTGCTTTGGGTTGAGTAGGAGTGGAGTTTGTGATCCAGAACTAATCATCCACTCATCCTCACTCAATCTCTCTTGACTGAATGCAAGCAAATCCTCACATCAGTGTGCAAATGTCAAGTGCAGAAGTCTGGATCAGCTGGTGTCTACAGTGAGTGGATAGTGTATTGCAGCATTATTCAGGTCTGTTCCAGCACATTTTGGTGATTTCTCTGCTCAACACCCCGGTTCAATTCACCGGTTACTTGACAGATGTATTAGGTGTTTCAGACCAGGGTTATCACCCAAGTACTGCACACCAGCCCTCCAGTACTGAATCTGAAGAACCCTGGTGTATCATAAACATAGAATATATCTTCTATGCACCTGAAACTGGTGCAAACGTCTTGGTACATCAGCTTCTGATTGCAATGGCTTATGCATGTGTCTACTACGCCTCCCTGTTCTGAGCAGGCTGGGTGTGTGCTCGATGGATCCAGTGGACAGAGTCTATGATAACTTCCAGAGCGAGAGGCCAGTCCCGTCTCAGCTTCAGGTCTAAAATCTATTTGGAAAACGAAGCCGGTCATAGCGAAAGGAGGTCAGCCACTGAGGTTAATTTATAGCCCCAGCGTTTATGTGACCGTCTCACCATAAATCTCTTGAATAGACCGAATGCCAAGTCCTGATGCGTTTACCAGAGACTTTGCTTTTCATGTATATTTCTAAATTCATATATATTTATATATATTATATGAATCTTTCTGCCGCTGGTTTTATGGGATTGAGTCATCCTTTCTTAAGGAAAAAGTATATTTGCATAATTCATTTCGTTCCCTTCCCCAGCTGAATTTCTCATTAAGACATTTTCTGAAAATCACCCTGAAAGATAGCAAAACAGAAATGCTACATATGGACAAGCTCAGGGAAAAGGGATGAACGTTTAATCACTTTCGTATGAAACAAAAGGAAAGGAGAAACTGTAATGTGTGTCTCGTAAGCGATGGTGTCTTTCCTATGCACCTGCAAATCTCCATCTCTCTCAAAGACTTTTACATGGTTCAGTGCTCACTGGACCACCAATTCAGCAAGGTTAAGTTTCCTTTCCTCTTGCTTGTCAACTTCGGTCTGATCACCAGCCTCTGCACCTCAAAGCAAATTATTGTCCTCCTCCAATCTTTCTCTCTCTCACACACACATATATATATACACATGGCTAAGGGGAAGATCTCAAAACAAATAGAAAGTGTCATACCATCCCCACCCTCAGCATAGGACAGCAAACAAGGTGAGAGGTCACGTGCAGGGAGAGGCTTTCTTTTCGGCTAGGTCTGTCTCTCCAAATCAAAACTGAAGCCTGTGGTCATGGGCTGCAGCCATATCCAACACCTTAGGTTGTAACTGGCCCAGTCCCATCCAAGACGGTACGCCTCCTGAATGGAAATTTCAGATGGTCTCCAACAGCTGGTTATGTGATAACCTCACTAGGCATGCAGGCCTCTCACCACTGTAATATTCCTCAGTAGGAACTGCAAGTGATGGACCAAGTCATCGGTTGCCCGATTTATTAGGTCAATTATTGCCATTTTTAGATAATCAACATTGACTGACTGTTTAGACAGCCTGCAGTCATGAGGCAGGTAAACACATGATGTCACATTTATAGGCACATCTGCATACAGCAGTATCAGTGTGGCTGTTGTAGAATAATGATAGAGCCTCCCAAGTTTCAATTTCACCACTCTACTGGCAGGTAAAGGTATGACTGATAAACCTATCCTTTTGTTTCAAGTCAACAATTATTTTAGTTTGTTATATTTATATTTTATCAGATGCAAAAAAGACACATGACATTGGAATTATATGTAAGCCAGCAGCTACCCTACACTCATTGAAAAACATCAGTATTGGCCATTGATATTGGTCATTCACTAAGTTTCAGAAATCAGTTAAAACTAATACATGAATTATTTTTGAACAAGAGAAATGACCTCTAGGTTCACATTTATGAATTTAAATTTTTTAATGAGCAATTGAATGTGTTTAGGTAGTTGTAATTCTGTCTGGGTTACCATCAGGAAACTGAACTTGTAGAACTAGAATGAAGAACAGTAGTGCATCTGCTACATTAGTGCTGTGTCAGAGTTTTTAAAAGAATATAACCTCAAATACATAAGTCATGATGGAAGAGTATTTGAAATAAGATGGTTGTTCTTCACTCTACAGTTGTGTATAGCGTACACTTGCATCGTAGATTTAGCATTGACAAACCCTCAAGGTGAACGTTCTTAACAGCTGTGGATTGTCAGGGCTGTTTGTATTGGGTGGGTAGAGTGGGGTGTTAACTTGATTGAGGTCAGGACGAAATACAGTAAGCTGGAAGAAGGATTCAAGCAACTCAATTATTTCTGAATGGCTGGCTGCTTTAGATTAAGTCATGGCATGCAGAATTGTAGAGTGTAATCAGTGAGTTTAATAAAAAAGGGTTTGCTCTAATACTCTGATGTCTCTGTTTCACCCATATTCGGAGCAGATGCAGACCATGGTTCATGGTCAGCCATCTCATTCCCTGCCTGTCTAAAATCAGATGCTTTTTAAAAGCCATTGCATCATCAAACTTGTCATAGGCCGCCTAATGCAACAATCAGGTCTATCCCACATTTTAAAGAGCTCTGAGAAGTTGGAAGACCAGACACGCTGGTTTCTCATGAAGTCACCGATGACGCATTGTCGCTGCATTTCATTTGACGCTAATGGAAATATTTATTTGATATGTAGAAAATGAAGAGCTTGGAGTCTGTCTTTCTTACCGGAGCTTTATCTGGCTGAAGTAGCGTTGCTGAAATGGAGAGATAAAGACATAACTGCTATGAGCTAATGTCTGATGGTCGCTTACTCAAGAGTCCTGACACTCAGAAACTTTGAAGTTTGCAGTCAGACTTTTGAAGCGTGTTAGCCATCAAAGACACAAGCTCCAACAGATACATCTGTGTGGTTTATCTTCTGTTCAGGAGATCCAGTTATGAACAGCTGGTCTATATGGACAAAATTATTGCAACACCTGTTCATTTGTTGTTTCTTCCAAAATCAAGGGTATTTTTAAAAAAGAGTTTATCCTGAGGTTTTTTGGAATAACTGGAAGGCTTCCTACAAGATTTGGGGGATTTAATTGCGTATAGCAACAAGAGCATTAGTGAGGGAAGGATGGTGGAAGATCACACCATTCCCAACTCATCCCAAATATATTGGATGGAGCAGAGAACAGATTTCTACTGCTCTACAGCTGGGGGCGCTTCATACCTCTCTAGCTTACACCTGACATTAGGTGTGGTGCCAGTAAGTTTGTTTATTTGCGCCAGAGTGTTATATTGTATTGGCAGTACTTCTCTACAGGGACTACACAAGCTAATGAAGTGAAGATAATGAAGATAAACTAATGAAGTGGCCAGTGTAGTGCTGACCCTTTTTCAAGCAAAAGTTGAAAATGTTTTTCCGGAATCAAAACTCAAAATTGGTGAAAGAGAACAGCATTAAGGTGTGCTCACCTCCTTTCTCTTCTCTTTTGGACACTGTGCTTCCTATCTGGTTAATTAAAGTAATAAAGGTTAGGACATGGACCACTGAACAGGGCTACCTCATTTAGACAGCTCGCTCTTAAATCTCGTTCACTCGCTCTCTCCCCATTTCTCTTCTCCTGCTTCTTTGTTCAAAGACTAGATCCAAAAGCTCTACCCTGCTGATGCTTCTGGGTTTGTTTTAACTTCTATAACTTTGACAGGTGTCACAGCAGAAGTGCTGCTTTGAGTGCTTTGCCTGTTCAATCTAAATGACAGATATTAGTGTGTGAGAATAGATGCATGCTTTTTCACTTTAACCAACTTGAAATGTGACAGCTTGATAGAATAATGAAAGGTTCCAATTTTCAGTTTAATGACTAACCACTTGCTTTTCTCAAATTAGCCTTTGAGATGTTATAGAAAGCCTTTAAAGTGTTTTTGTTTAGTGTGTCTTCCCTGACACATGATAAAATGCGGTATTGCAATAGTAGTTCATGAACAAAAATAAAATACCATGGAAAAGTTCATTTGTGTTTGTAATTTAATACAAAAAGGCACACTGTCATTTATATTTAAGCCTTTTTCATTTTGATACTATTTGAATAGTAATTTATTCAAACTTGAACTGACATTTTTTTAAATAATTTACAATTCTGATTTTCATGCAGAGTAAGCCAAAAATGACTTGAAATATCTCACTTTTATGAGTAAAGAATTTAAAATGATTTTAAAAATTTAATTATGAACAACAATGAACTTTTTCAGAATAGTGAACATTTTTGTGATACTGTATGTACTGTATTGCAAAAATGCAGTACTGGTATGTTAGCCAGTATTCTGTTGACATTTTATATTAAAGCATAAAAATTATTGTAATAATATGATTCTACAAGCACCACTGAATCTATAGCTTTGTGTGTATATGTAGCAAACTTTTTAGCTTCTTTGTTTTGTTTTGTGATAATCCTTTTGAAAGCAGAGGATTAACACTGTTGGCTTGTACTCAGTTTGGTTTATTTCCTCAGGATATTGTTAGGATTCCTGCTGTGTTTTGAAAGAAGCCCAGGGTCATCTTTTCTTTGAAGTTTGGCTTAGGGTTGCAGTGATGCAAAACTCTGAGGCCTTTAATTATAATTCTGTTTCATCTATCTCTTAGTTTTTACAGTCATGTTGGACTGTTGTGCATTTGCAGTGACATTGTAATCTTAGTTTGATCTCTCAAGAACATTCAGACATATCTACTTACTCTCCTCTTGAATTTTGTGTCTGTCTTTAACAAGCTGTGTATATAAATTATCTAAGTTTAAGCTAATATTGTGACTGTGTCTTGGTTTCTTTGGCTTTCTTTCAATATCCATGATCACCAGTTTTAGAACAGTTTAGAAAGTTTTAGAACGTTTCTGGTATGTGCCTAGTTGGTCAGGGGTTCATCCTACAGCAAGATAATGACCCAACACATCAGTCCAAGCTCTGCAGAACTACCTCAGGACAAAACAACAAGATGGTCAGCTTGAAAACATGGAGTGGAGCACAGTCTCCAGACTTAAACCCCATCCAGCTGATTTGGGATGAAGTGAAAAGCAAAGCAAACCTACAAGAGCCAACATTTATGTGAGGTTCTGCAGCAGATTAGTGAAGAACTGTCTGAAGAATGTTTGATGTCTGTTGTAGAAAGAATGTCACGAGTGTGTTCAGCTGTTATATCTGACAAAGGTGCTGCTTTGTGTCCAAAGTTTAGACACATTTTGGTCTGTAAACTGATTCACTGAGTTCTTATTTAACTCCTGAGCTTTCATTTCAGACTCAATCAGACATTAAACTCAACTCAAAAAATCAGACTATATAATATATAATCAGTAAAGGTTAAATGGACAAAAATAGTAATGTGATAAAGTAAAAAATCAGACATATTAAAGAACACTCTGGTTCTTTCAGATTCACCTCAACCTCAACACACTTTGTTTATATTGTAGTGACATGGAGGAAGAACAGCTATTTCTGAACACATTGAACTCTTTATAACAGAGAGCAGAAAAAAGAGAAACGCAGTTGCTCTCAGCACCACCACAGCACCTATAAATCTGCACATTTGCTTTTAAATTTGCATAAAGTAAATGTGGAATGGTGCACGAACTGTAGGCTGATCACATATTACTTCCATTGCACGTACACAAACCTTTTTGTTTACATTGCCTTGGTAGCACAGGGCAGTGCAGGCACAATGAGCTATATCAGCCATGTGATTGGTTAGGGAAAGCTTATGTAACTTTACTCACCATTAGGAATGCTGATTTTAATGGAATTTGGACAAATAGTGGTGAAATGCAGTAGCCATTTATTAGACTTGGGGGAGGTGTTCATGAAGTGCAACCATGAGATTGAGGTTAGGAAGCTGGCCTTGTGACTGCAAGGGTTTTGGTTTGCAAGGCACCTAACCCCCAGCTGCTCCTGAGTGCTGTGGATAGGGATGCCCTCCAATCTCTGCAAATGTGCTCACTACCTTCTAGTGTGTATGTTCACGAGTGTGCATCTGTGCGTGTTCCACTGTGCTAATGGATTACCCTCTGGAGTCTCGGGGTATTTCAGGCACTCTGATGTAGTCTGACATGCCTTGACTTTTTCACGATTTTTTTTTACAAAGTGATACACAGGCTTTTATATTAAGAAATGTGAGGTGACACTCTGTTTTCCTCAGCCACTAACCCTACATTGAATATTTATGAGAAACACTCATAGGTCTATTGTTCAGATTCACCTCTGCTGAGAGGCTTTTGTTTGTCAACATTCCACAGATTCTTAGCTGCTGTAACCCACCAATGGAATATCCGCAATTACCATGTCATTATCATATGAATGGCAGAGCACATCTTTTGGTAGGACAATAAGCACAGCTGTCTTGACTCGCTCTCTCACAGACGTGTCTGTTTGTTTAATCTCCTCTCACAAGAATCTAAAAATATTTTTTTTATTCAGGCTAGACGTATATACAGCGCCCTCCATAATTAATGGCACCCCTAGTTAAAATGTGTTAAAAGCCCTAAAATAAATTATTTTTTTTATTGCAGAAGCATAATCTCACTTTGAAAAAGTTTAGAAAAAAGCAACCTTCAACTTAAGTGAAAAAAATGTAATAAAAAATCTGACTACGAAATAATAACCTGACCCATAAAATGACCTGTTCCACAATTATTGACCATTTATGTAATTTCTACTGTAGTTTATAAAGTGGATCAAAGTGTCTGGGAACCCATAATTAGTAATTAATCACTTCATGTTTCCCTGGGGTATAAATATGGCATTACACAAAGGCCTATTTTTTTTACTCGCTCTTAAACATGGGAAAGACAAGAGAACACACTATTCAAGTAAGGCAGATGTGTGTCGACCTTCATAAATCAGGCAATGACTACAAGAAAATAGCCACTCACCTGCATAGTCCCTTATCTACAGTCAGAGCAATCATCAAAATGTTCAAAACATCTGGAACTGTGACAAACAAGCCTGGAAGAGGCCGCAAGGGTATCTTGCCACCAGTGAGAAGTAAAAAATTCTCCAAAGCTCACTTTAAGTGAATTGAATCAAATGGTAGCATCGTGGGGTTACGAGGTCTCCCAAACAACCATCAGGCACTATCTACATGCCAACAAGCTGTTTGGGAGGCATGCATGGAGAAAGCCTTTTCTGAGTTATACTCATAAGCGTAAACAGGTGGAGTTTGCCAAGCAGTACTGGGATTTTAACTGGGACCAGGTGCTTTGGTCAGATGTGACAAAAATAGAGCTTTTTGGTAACAAACACTCTATGTGCGTCTGGCGTAACACCAAGGATGAGTACCCAGAAAAACACCTCATGCCCTCTGTTAAGTATGGGGGAGGATCGGTGATGCTGTGGGCCTGTTTGTCTTCCAAAGGACCTGGGAACCTTGTAAGGATACATGGGATCATGAACTCTGAAATATCTGGACATTTTTAATCAGAATCTGGTGGCCTCTGCCTGAAAGCTGAAGATGGGTCATCACTGGGTCTTTCAGCAAGATAATGACCTTAAACATGTGGCCAAATCTACTCCAAAACGGACGATTTAGAGAGGTTGCGCAAAGAGGAATGGTTGAAGATGCCTCTTTCTGTATTCTCCCATCTTGTGAAGAGTTATAGGAGAAGATTAAGTGCTGTCTTGTTGGCAAAAGGAGGCTGTACCAGGGGTGCCAATAATTGTTTCACACATGATTTCATTAAAATATTTATTTCTTAATGTGTGATTTTTCCCCACCAAATAAAGGCCCTTGAATTAAAGCTTAGATTTTTCTCTTTTTTGCATTGTTGTCCTATATTATTATATAAAAAATAATTTATTAGAAGCCAAAGAACACTTCTTAACCAGGGATGCCAATAATTATGGAGGGCGCTGTATATATTTGAAAAGTAGAGCCTTTAAAGTTTCCAGGGTATGTTTAGTTTTGTCTTTAGGATAAAATCATGCAGTTATATACATGTTTTTACAGAATTTTGTAAAAATTAAGACACATTCTTTCTTGTGAGTTTAAGCACATTAGTCAAGGAGTATTGTACACAATCATATCAAAATATTACAACCACCTGTTTAGTAGTGGGAATACCCATCATTATCTTGGAGTGTTTGCTCAGTGCTGATCTCTGACACGTTTCCTGTGTTCGTTATGGCAGCTAAGTAGACCCTATTGGCATGT
Source organism: Crenuchus spilurus (assembly GCA_036984385.1). Lineage (NCBI taxonomy): Eukaryota > Metazoa > Chordata > Actinopteri > Characiformes > Crenuchidae > Crenuchus > Crenuchus spilurus. The sequence continues at coordinate 24,993 of BRDA01044633.1, forward strand.
AAATTGCTCTGTACCACTTGTCATCAGTGGCACCACTGCTGTTGGCACATACTGTGTATGGAAAGCCCATTCTCAGTCCACCTTCACTACAGCAGCTCAACATCCCACAAATGTAGTGGTTTCTCAGGTGCTATCACCTTTCACCCGGTACCATATTATCATGCCGTTTTGGACATCATATCCTTTGGCCATGATGATGGTTTTGCCCTACAACTGACTGGTGTGCTCACCTATTTATACATGCAGCAAAACCCTGTCACATCTGTGACATCACTGGCAGAGTTCACTCCAAACCAGGGGTGGTCATTATTATTCTGAAATGACTGTATTATGTATTAGACTTTGTGCCTGTATATTGTGGGCCCAGAGGAACTGTATATAAGTTCTCTGGGCTTTAAGTCAGACTGCTGTAAAGGACTGGAGTGGAATGGGATCCATTAGTTGTTGAGCATCACAGTCACAATAAGGTAGTGGAACTGTTTCTGCTTTATCTTTTTGGGATCTGTGCAGAATTTCAGAACTCACCATTCTCCATGGGGAAATTCAGAACTCTGAGTACAGTATTACTTGAATGTAAATATTCATAATAGATCAGTATTCTGTATGTGTGCGTTTCTGTGTAGGATACGATGAGTCCAGCAACAGCTAACTCGCAACACGGACGTTTCCCCTCTCACCGCTCATCCTTGATAATGTTACCATGGCAACCGGACTTTTGGGAAAGTGGGGTGGGGGTCTGCCACCATCTCGGGAAGCATTTTTTTTCTTCTTGTTCATTTTTTTCAGTTTTTCCACCGTGTCCCCCATGGGAAGAAGCAGCTTTGTGATAATCATCTTTTCAACTTGACATGGAAGTGAGGAACGAGGAAAAAGACGACCTCTAGGGGAATTTCTTTCCCCTTTCCTTCCCACAATCCTTTTTCCTCCCTCCTTCATCATGTTCCTAACATATCTTTTTATCTTCACGCCACCTCAAAGACTGTGTGTGTGTGTGTGTGTGTGTGTGTGTGTGTGTGTGTATCCCCAGGACTATCTGTCATCCGCTCTGCAGTGGAGCCCCACGGGCTGATAGCGGCCTGAGCTCAGTGTGTTGTGTTAGCGCCGTGTGTTGGGACTTGCTGACAAAACACTCTCCCTAGCCTCACACCCGGAGCAGCGTCTGAGTGTTTGATACCCACCTGCTCACTTTTTTTTCTTTCTCCGAATCCACTTCACTCTCTGCAAGATTGGGACTGTTTCTTCTTTCTTTCCCAGTAACCTCGAGCAGCTCAGGCACTGCTAAGCCTCCAGTGTTGTGTTTTTTTTAACTAAAGTTCTTGACATAAACTCCACAAACACATTCAATAATTCATTGTATTTTATTTTTCTGTGCTGCACATGTTCCACTGTGAGAACTGCAAAACCTTACAGTTGATGGGGGGGGACCTGAATAAACCCTTCATCTGACCTAGCCCAGTTGTATCTTCCCCCTCAGGACCCACTCCTATCAGGTGCAGTCTTTAACCTTATCCCCTGGTCTCACTGTTCTTGCGCCAAGACTCAGGAAATGTAGCTTTTGTAAAAGTCAAAATATTTCTTGTTTGGTTTCAGTTTCCAAGAATGACTTCAGCCAGAGAACTTGTGTCATGTTCAGTTCCTGCATGCACCTGAGGCAAGTTCATTTAACTGCTGGCATCTGGCTAAAGCCAGAAATGTTGAGACTGTTTTGTTTTTGATTATGTTAATCAGTTCAGGAAAGACTGCCAAATTTATCTTGCTTAAAGGCCATAAATTGGAAAGCATTGCTGGACAAAGTATCTGGGCAACTTGTACAGTCATTTGTGCTCACGGTTGTGCACCATCACCTGCTCTCCTCTAGGTCCTGTGATACCTTTGGATCCATGAGTCAAAGGTCAGAACTCTCATAAATCGCTCTTAAATCTAAGAGAAGGACTTTTCTGTTCTTTTTTAGGGTGCTTTCACATCTGAAAGTCTGGACCATGGTCTGAACCAAGGTTAGTTTGTTTGTTACTTTGTATATATTTGGTCCAGTGAGTTTTGTCACAGTGCATTTTTGTGAGCGCACAAAAGACTTTTACTATGACACGACTACGTGCTCTCATCAACACTTACGTGCTTCTTCCTACACTCGACACTTGATTGGTTTGTAGAAGGACGTGTCTGATGCTTAATATACTTTTTATATACTTTTATATTCTGCTGCAGCTGTTTCTTTAGTTTAGTTTAGGCCATCTCTCTCATCCTCTCAGAAAATAAGCTGCATGTTTCAGTATTTTTGTGTTTTTAAGCTGACTTTTCACATGTTCATCAGACCAAAATGATATTAAACGTGTCATCTCCTCCTCGTATTTGTCATCATTAAACATGTCATCTCCTCCAACTTCCTGTATTTGGTCTGAAAGTCCGAACCTTCTAGAAAAGTATTTTCACACTGCACATGAACCGCACCGTGGTTCAGTAGATCCAGATCGAGACCACCTCTTTTGGTTGGACCAAATTTTGCCCCTTTGGTCTGGGCCAAACAACGTAGGTGTGAAAGCACCCTTATTTTGTGTGAAGACGTAGGTTGGGTCCTGAGTCACAGTGTAAGATATATGGGATGTATGCCTTCTGAACGGTCAGAGATTAGAGACAGGACTTGCACGAGTATGTGCATGCAATTTTGCCTGCATATGCTTGTACATATACCTCAATTCCTTCTCACATTCTTCAGAGCTAAGAGCAACCCGGTCAGAATCCAATTATTCCAGCTATTGGCCTAACACACATTAATGATACAGTTAGCTCCCTATCAACATATCTATGAACTATTTTTTGTCACATTTCTCTGTTTGTGTTTGTGTATAAATGTCAGCAAACGTCAGTTACTGTCTGGCTGCTTGCTTGCTTAAAACCTTGTCTGGTTTTAAGTGGAAATCCCATTTTGGGCGATGCTTCAAATTACAAATGTGTTCATCACAATGTAAATTGCATGCAGCCTTTAATTATGCATTAAATGAGGTGTTATCATTAGTTCTAATAGTGCGGCATGTAGTAATGGACCAATTAATCTGGCTGTTTTGGGGGAATCAGCATCAGCTTACTTTTAAACAACCTGCCTACACTCACGAAACCAAAAAAATATATACATTTACAGGCACATCTGCAGGCAGCTTTATCAGTGTGGCAGCTTGTGGAACAGCGTTAGAACTCCAATGTTAGAGGAATATATCTTTTTGTTTCAGATCACACACACACACACACACACACACACACACACTATCCAGGAACTGTTCTCATACTGATCTTACTTTGAGACTACAGGGGTGCATATTGTCTGCTTGTCTGTTTATTCCTGTTTGTTCTTGACTTAACATTTCTACTTACTGTATTACTGAGTTTATATGGAATTCTTTTCTCCAGACTTTGTATCCAGTAGCATATTTCACTCTTTCTTGTGCCGAATTGTTCTCAAAACTGATAAATCATGATATTGACCATATAGTGTGGAATGTCCGAATCACATAAATTGATTTGCTTTTTATTACTTTTATCAGATCTGCTCGGCTTAAGTGAGTACAGCAGAGTTTTCCAGCAACGTGTGTTGGAAAGAATTTTCATTAGAGTTTTCAGACCCCTGTTAACTACATGACCTGTAGTTTTACAACCGTGACAGAGTTCTGCTGATATGAACACCGCTACCTGATGCTCCAGACTTTGTGACACGTATTCAAACTAGCTAAGATTTGTGTAGGGTTGTAAGTTCACTATAGGTTTATTCAGGACTGTATGTAACTTTAAAAATACCTTTCCACATCTTCTTTAATCACAGTTTTTGACTTCATGTCATAGGCTGAATGTTCATTGTATAAAACTATCAAATAAAATACAGTATAACATTTAATATAAAATTGCTTATTATATTTATAAAAATATCACATTAAGTAATTCAGACATATTTGTGTCAGGTACGCATACAGTGTTTCTTATATTAAAGGTAATAAACAAAATTCCTTTTTAGAGATTTTAATATGAACATGTTGTCCTAAGTGAACTGTATGAGTGAAGCTAATCTCGTAAATTCTGTCTCTCTCTCTTTGTCTCTCTCTCT